>LUCH01006887.1:3567-19178 GCA_013368495.1 Paragonimus heterotremus
GGTATCAAGGTGATTTGGTGAGAGCCATGATTCGGTAATTCCGACGATAGAGAAGTCGTTCTTGAGGCAAAGCGCACGGATTTCAGCAAGTTTGCTGGTCAGGCTTTGGGCGTTGCTATAAGCACACTTGACAGAATCAACTCTAAATGAGTGCAGGTTACCGGAGCCGGAAGAAGACTGGGTTTTTCGGGGGATGCTGGGCGCATCCGCAAGGTTGTCGCCGACTCTGAATGAGCCGGCCGGTGGACGTTTTTTTTGAGAATTCAGGTCTACTAAGCGAACGACTAACCGAGCGGCCTGTGCTAGGTAGTCAGCTCGCAACTTTCCGCGTTCCTCTTTGAAGCGGTCGGGGTGGAAGGTTATGCCTCCTGGGATTCGATGGCGCTCGTGACGAAAACGTTCAGGTGTGTACGCAGCTTTCTCAGGAGCAGTCGCGGTGATTTTCAACAGCCATGGTAGAGGATCAGCAGGGGTCGGGTTAGTGAGCGGTATACGCGTTATGTTTTGCAGAAGTACATTTCCTAGCATTAGGACAGACGAAAGAAATTCCCAATGATCGATATCATGCTTGGTGTTATCCCCACATGTATCAGGCACATTTCTGAGAATTCTGATAATTATGTTGCGGGAGCGGTCGACAGCGACCGCATTTTTCATTTGTTTTTGTCTTCGTTGTCGCTCGATCCGAGGTATGTCGAGAAAGATTGAGGCACCGCCAAAGGAGCGCAGTTTAAAGGCTGTCAGAAGGACCTCCTCGGTTTACGACGGAGTTGTAAGAGAAATCCGTGCCAACCTCGGTTTGTTGACACGTGATGAGCCAGGCTTTCTTGCAAGACGAATAATCGAGAGAGGGCATTGAGGTGTGATCTGTATTTGAGCACACGGGGCGCGCCAAAGTTCGTGGTCGTGTTTGTCGCGAAGTTGGGGCAAGGAGTCGAGGCACTACATGAGACCCTGCACTACGACGGAATCTGAACGGGCAGCGGTGTTTGGTTTTTATAACAGGTATGTCAGTGCCAATAGAACGTGACGGTTCCTGAGTGCTGGCCACTACTGACACATAGAGTTTTTTTGGTACTGCTTGCGCTCAGTAAGGGTTGACACATCCTGAACAGGGTGATGCCCGCTAGAGTTGGCCGCAGTGTTGTGAATTATGGATCGGTTGCAGACTGACTCAACAGCTGCAGCCGTCGCAGTGCAGGTGGTACCTGCTCGGCCGGTGAGTAGTTTCCCAGAGAGACGACAGCTATCGCAGTTAAGTTGAATGCAGTCTAGATTGGCTGCACTGAGTGCGTGATACAGCTCTGTAGAAACGCCAAGGCAAGAAATATGAAACCATGTGTTACAGCCAAAACATTGCAGTGCATGGTCGCTTACACGGACAAACTTGGTGCACATGCTGCAAATGGATCGTTTGACCATTTTGCAACAATAGCGAGTCACTGTAGCCAGGAGTTAGCCATGGCAGTACCTAAATGATATGTCACATGATACTTGCAGAGTAGTGTATGGTTAGTCAATAGTTAACTATTATACGTAAACAGAACCAAAAACCAAAAACATCAACAGTTATCTTCAAATCCAAATCGTTGGATTAACTTTCAGCTCGATTACTTCGCATCCTCAGCTACGCTTGGAACAATCCGAATACTCTCCAGTATCATTGGACGCCTCACGAACATTGTCAATCTCTGTTGAGTCCAGTCCTTGACTTCACTCGTTATTTTTGCATCGAGAATTATTGTAGTCCACACATCTGTTCCACTATGAATTGGTGAGCACGAAGTGACAGTTTCTTTTACCTACCTTATTTATGATATTTTATTACCTTGACATGTCTCAGTGCAGAGTTGGAGTTGACGATGATTTCATAGAGGCATCAATTAATATTCGACTTTCCGGTTTTCGTATTTCTAATCCCCGATTGTGGTTCGGTCAGGTCGAAGCTATATTCAGGACTCACAGAGTTAAGTCACAACCAATGATGTATTCATATGTAGTTCAATCTATCCCAACTGAGATTGCTGAGGAAGTTTGTGATCTCGATAATGAAATACCTTGTGAATGCCCATATAACATCTTGAAAGAAGCCTTCATTAATAGAATTGGACTGTCAGAGCAGAAGTGAGACCAGCTGTTTTCCGATATTGAACTGGGTAATCGTAAACCTCCGCAACTACTCCGGCACATGAAACAGATGCTTGGGCTCCGAAAAATGGACGATTTTGGATGAGCCACTTGCCTCCGTCTACCCGCGAGATACTAGCATCTTTTAACTCCACCGTCCCCATTATGAAATTAGCCGACGCTGCGGAAAAGATGCTGGAAGCTAACCCATCTTCCCAGCTGGCTCCTGTCACTTTTCCCACCCCACCTCCGCAACCAAATGACGTACTTACCGCACAAATAATTGCACTCACATTGCAGATGCAGCAGATGGTGAACCGTATTTTTCGTCGGAGTCGGTCATCATCTAGTGTGCATCCATTCAACCGCAAGCGTTCACATATACCGAACAGGAATACATCATTATCTTGGTACCACCAGAACTTTGGTCAGCATACAAGGAAGTTCAACCAGCCATGTTCTTTCAAATCTGCCCCTCCGGAAAACGCACCGGCCAGTCAGTAACGGCGAAGACTTTCGCTGACTTAATTCCAAAATGTCGCTTATTTTTCTTATCTGATAAGTCTACTGGCAGCAGATTTCTCATCGATACCCAAGCCGAAGTGAGTGTACGTCCACGGCGAGCGGAAAAATTTCCTCACCTAGTTCGCCGGCCCTGCAAACTGCTAATGGAAGCCGAATAGCAACATACGGTACGCGCTCACTTACGCTGGATCTAGGATTGTGACGTCAATTTCGTTAGATTGTCGTCATTGCAGACGTTCAGAACGCCATTATCTGTGCTGATTTCCAGTCAGTTTTCGGACTTAACGTTGATGTGCAACAAAAGAATCTGGATCGCACGACATCGCTAGCGGTGCACGGTACGCAGGTCAAAATTAATTTCGTAGGTCTGCTATCCCTCATACCCGAGACTGCACCACGATTTTCTGTGTCGCTCCAAAGCTTTTCAAAACTTACAACTCCTTCGTACGACCCCCTAGAAGTTAAACACGAAGTAGTTCACCACATCAACACTACAGGCCGTCCTACTACCGCTCGACCGCGTCGACTTCCGCCCGCAAAGCTGAAGGCTGCTAAAGGTGAATTTGATCACATGTTGCAGCTAGATATTATCCGGCCGTCAAACGGTTGTTGGTCAACCCCATTGCACATGGTTGCCAAACCGCCAGGTGACTGGTGTCCGTGCGTCGATTTTTGTGCACTTAACACTGTTACAACCCCCGGTCGTTACCCAATTCCCAATATTCATGACTTTTCTCCTACTCTCGATACCAAAACCGTATTTTCCAAAATTGACTTGGTGCGCGATAATCACCATATTCCCGTGGCCCCTGAAGATATTCCAAAAACGGCAATCACAACCCCGTTTGGTCTTTTTGAGTTTCTCAGAATGCCATTTGGTTTACGTAACGCTGCCCAAACCTTTCAACGTCTTATGGACCAAGATACCCGAGATTTTGATTTTGCTCATGTTTATCTTGATGATGTGTTGATTGCTAGTCGAGATCATTATGAACATGAACAACACCCCCGTTTATTATTCGAACGTTTCGTCTAATTCGCAATCACTATTAATCCCTCGAAGTGTGTCCTCGATGTTGATTCACTAGAATTTTTAGGACATATAATCGGTTCCAAGGGCATCCGACCGTTGGACACAAAAGTCAAAGCGTTACAAGAAATCCCCCCACGATTTGTTTAAAAAACTCCAACGTTTCATCGGTATGATCATCCACTATCGACGATTCATGCCACACTGTTCACATATTCTACAACCGTTGGCTGGCCTCCTACATGGATCAAAGAAAGGCGTTGTTTTTAATGCCCAAGCGCTATATACGTTTAACACTGGCAAAAAGGCACTTAGCGAAACCATTGCCTTGTTTCATTTTAATACTGACCCTGATATTTGATTGCTTCTCTCGACCAATGCCTCAGCAAACGGAGTAAGAGGAGCTCTGCAACAACTTGTCAACGAGGAATTACAACCCCTCTCGTTTTTCTCACAAAAGCTGTCCCCTGCACAAGCTAATTGTAGTACGTTTGGCACAGAACTACTCGCGATATACTTGTTGATTTGGCATTTCTGGTGCCCGTTAGAAAGTCGAGTTTTCACCTTTCTGACAGACCACAAACCACTCGTCTACGCACTCAACTCCTCACCGTACAACCAGTCCCCTCCGCGAAATCCATCATCTTGATTTCATCGCACAATTCACAGCGGATATTGGTCACATTCCAGGATCTGCCAACGTCGTCGCCGACGCCATTTCCAGATAACATATTGATGCGGTTTCAACTTCATCAAAGATAAGCCTAGAGAAACTGACAGAGGCACAACTGATAGACGAGGAATTACCTCGCCCAGAGATATTCTTATCTTTTCACTTGTCCAAGGTTCCTCTCCCTCACTCTCATTCCACCATCCTGTGCGACGTATCTACTCCGCAACCGCTTGTTCCAATAATTTCTCGTAAACCCCTGTTCGATTTCCTACACTCGCTTTCACATCCCGGAGTACGCACCACTCTTAAACGCATTTATCAACGTTACGTGTGGCCTAGTATGAACCAGGATGTACGCATTTTGGCAAAATCCTGTCTGCATTACCAACGTAGCAAGATCCACCATCATGTTATCTTCGCATCTCGCCGTTTCCCTACAACGAATCTCTGTTTCTCTCACATCCGTTCAGATATTGTTGGTCCCCTACCTCCTTCCGATCGAAAGACTTTTCTGCTCACATGTGTGGATCGTTTCACTCGTTGGCCGATGGCTATTCCCATGTCAGACATCACTAGTATTACGGTTGTCAGGTCGTTTCTGCTTCACTGGATTGTTAACTTCGGTGTACCTTCAGTAGTTACTACTGATAGTGGCGCGCAGTTCCAATGCCTGCTCTCCCGTGATATGACGTGTATACTTGGCTGCGAACGCATCAAAACGACCGCATATCACCCCTCTTCGAATAGTCTAGTGGAACGCTTCCACCGGCAACTGAAAGCGTCATTAATCGCCCAATCTTCGAGGCACAAGTGGACGGAGTGCCTCCCACTTACCCTGTTAGATGTCAGACCGACCATCAAGGAAGATCTGGGAGTCACTCCGGCAGAACTAGTCTATGAATAAGGTCTACGACTACCGGGTGAATTGTCCCAAGACTCACCTTACATAACTGATCCAATTAACTACGCGTAAGACCGTCGGAGACATATGGAGAACATTCGCTCAATCCCTACGCGGAAGCATACATGGCCTAGCCGTATTCCCCGTGATTTACACACATGCACACGTGTGTTTGTCCGCTGTGATTTAGTAAAGCGTTCACTGCGACCTCCATACTCGGGACCATTTAAAGTAATATCACGCGATGACAAGCTCTTCACTATCGATCGAGCAAGGAAACGTGATACCGTCAGCATCGACCGTCTGAAGGTGACGTATATGGAAAGTGACTTTCTACAATGAGCAAACAAATTAACATGTCAGCTTGCAACAAATCCTCTTCTCCCTACCAATCAGGCAGTTCCCACAATCCCAGTGAGTACACCTCCCAACATCCAGTTGCCACTTACGGACACCAACATATCCCCGTCACATTTAACCACTCACCCAGGCAGACATATCAATTTGCCTACTCGTTTCCGTTAAGTCGCTTCATCGTTGTTAATTTTGCCCCATATACGAGCATCAACGCTTGCATTAGATGCTCTGGAATTTTCATTATTTTGTACTTAATGTTGTTAAAATAGCGTAACTGCTGCATCAAAGGACATTGTACATTTTTGTTTGACTTGAATAAAAACAACAACACAACACATTTTCGAACAAACTCTGCTACATGCGTTTACTGATTCTTTCTACAACGCCGGTGGTTGCTACTCAATTTAAAACATCCTATTTGTTGGATTAACTACCAGCTCGGTTACTTCGCACCCTCAACTACGCTTGGAACAATCCGAATACTCTCCAGTATCATTGGACGCCTCATGAACATTGTCAATCTTTGGTGAGCCCAGTCCTTGACTTCACTCGTTAGTTTTGTATCGAGAACTATTGTAGTCAACAAATCTGTTCCACTACATTGGCACCACTATTGAGGATTACAGTAAAAACCGCTAACAGTCAGGTTCAGTTCAGTTTAGTTTAGATTACATCACAGGACCTGATGTTGGTAGCTGATTGATGTCAGGTTTCTCGCACCAGTTAGCTCAGGTTGTCCGATGGTGCTGCGACTCGGGAACCATTTTTTAAAATAAGCGTTAAGTGATGTTTTAAAACGATGACTAGAAACGCTGCCAATGACCTCTGGAGGAGGACTGTTCCAAAAATTGATAAACCTGCCAGAAAGCAACTGCTTTCTAAAGAAGTTCCGCGGAGGAGGTTTGAAAAGCTTTTTGTTATGTCCACGCCGACCATCGTCATTCGCTACATTGAAGAGCTGTTCAACAAGATCTACTTCAAATAGGAAATGTACAAGAAGCAAATAAGCTAGGGGGCGTGGAATTTCAAGTGTGTCTAGATGAAGAATTTCAAGTCGGGACTCGTACGCAACATTTCTGAGGCCCGTGACTAGTTTGGTAGCCGCACGTTGGACACGCTCAACAGCTAATATGTCTTTCTTCAGATCGGTATACACGACCTGATTAACACACCCGAGCAGAGGTCTTATATAAGCCCCGTAAGGCGTTTGAAATGCTCTTTTGTCTGTGCGGTGGAAATTGCAGATAATCGTCCTTGGAGCAGAAAATTCTGTATTCGCCGCCATCTCATGGTACTGCGCAAAAGAGAGATTAATCGGCAACCAGATGGTCAGATCTTTCTTTAGATCGATTTCTACAAAATCTACCGTATCGAATGCACTACGAATCACGAAGGCATTGCCAGAGTCTCCACCGAGTGACGTAATTGCGCACTTATTGTCATTCAGTGGGAGACTCTAATCACCCGACCAACGCTTAACCACGTCGTAATCAAGCTGTGGTGCACTGGGATTAGTGGCATTCTAGATTTTTAGGTCATCGGCATATAGGAGGACGTTGCTGAAAATAGTTTTCGGAAGGTCACTGATGTAGGTCAGAAAAAAACGGAGGACCTAGCACTGACCCTCAAGGAATTCCCGCAGAGATGAAAAAGGGAGATGGAAGAACTGACCCGGTTTTAACTCTGAGCTTTCTGTTGTCGAGAAACACAGCAATGCAGCAAAGAACCTCTCCTTGAACACCATAGGCTTCCAGTTTGTGTTTCGGATGGCCTCGTGGGAAAAGGTCGAAAGCCTTGGCAAAGTCAAAGAAGAAGAAATCTGAGGTGAGGCCACTTTTCTCAGCCTCCGTCAGACTACTCACGAAAATGAGCGTCTAAGTCATGCCTGATCGCTTAGGAGGGAAGCCATGCTGGGTAGAAGAAAAAAACGGATTGATAAGAAGTGATTGAGGATGGTGCGCTTAAATCTTGCACGGAATGCTTGTAAGCCCGATTGGTCGATAACTAGCCTGACAGTGCAGTCCGTTCGTTCTAAATATGGGCATGACCGTCATCACTTTCCATACGCTAGGGAGAATGCCAGTCTGGAATGTCCACTTAGGCAGCTTATAAAAGGGTTCTGTCAGACTAACAGCTACTTCTTTGAGAATTCTGGGATGGATCTTGTCAGGATCCATTGCACTATATGAGTTCACCTTAGGTAGAATGCCCTCAACATCAAGCACAGAAAACTCGAATGGAACGAATGGTTGCCAGAAGTTCTACAACGAAAGAATAACTAGCCACACCGGCGGTGCGACGTTGTAGACTGTCGAATAGTAGTACTTCCTGAGTGACTCGGACAAAATTAAGGGATCAGATGAGGTATACCCACCGGGCGGTCGCGGAGAAAGAGCCGAAGGTTTATTCGTTCTTAGTCGTCGTATGTGCCTGACTAATTTGTTGTTCCCGCGGGCTTTGAGGAGGACCTTTTTTGTACGAGTTTGGTGCGCTCCTGGGGTTCCCGTCTATTCCTATTTCGAACAGTGTGGATCGTGCTTAGGTCCTCTAAGTTCCCCGTAGGCTTATGCTTCGCGAAGAAGTAGGAATGGTCATTGAGGAGACGACGTAGTCTGCGCGGAAGAGATGGCTCATAAGAGAAAGTGTACGGCCTGTGCGGTACAAACAAGTCGTCTGCCTTCTCAACTGTGCTTTGAAGTGCACAAAAGTTATGGTCCACGGAGCCATAATCAATAAGTACTGAATCTAGGCGGCTCTTCAGACCTGAGTAAGGTTTCGAACTGTGAACTTCCTTCCTGGTTGTTGTGACCAGTAACAGATAAGATCAAAGATGAACAGAGAGTGGTCACTGTGTCCAAGTAGTGGCTCGATGATGACCCTGTCTAGCAAGTGGTTCTCATTAATGATAATCAAACTGAGCAGAAGGGGAGTCTGATTCGAACAATGCCGTGTCGTGGCGCTAACATGCTGTGTCCACGCTTTTCGTCGTATCAGCGCTGATGAGGAGGTCGGGAATCCGCTTCCACATTCCGGTTGGGAAACTAACGTCCAGTTTATTTTCGGTGTGTTAAAGTCGCCCATTACAAGCTGATGAGTAAAGCTTGTGGTCCTAGAAAGTTGTATAGGTTTACAAGAAGAATGTCGTCATCAGAGACATCAGATGCAGGAGAACGATACATAACCCACATTAGGAGTGAGTCTGGGCCACGCATTACCAACCGGAACCACAGAGCGTCACATTTATCAGAAGCATAAAATTCGCCGATAACCGTGGGTGTTGGGAGGCAATGCTGAATAAAAATTGCAGCAACCCCGTTCTCTCTCGGGCGGAGTCAGCTCGGTGAGCTGAATACTCGGGGACATTCTATCCACTTTCACTGATATCACCCGTAAGCCAGGTCTCAGTGAAAGCAAATATGTGGGGTGAGGTAACACGAGTTAACTGTCTGATTTCCGGTAGTTCGTTAAACAACCTCAGACAGTTGATATACATGTACTGAAGGGCCATTTACTCACTTGACTACCCAAGAAAACAGAGAGAAGATTGCGAGGAAGAGTTTGGGAAAGTGGGCTTAGAATTGAGGAGCGTGGTGGTGTTGGACTGGGTATGTACTGCAGAGTGGTTCTAATGGCGTATGTTAATGTTCCTACAGGATGCTTGACCAGCACTTTCGGTGTCGCAACCTGCTACCCCTGTACCCTTGCTAAATTCCGCTTCTCCAAAGAATGATTAGGAGTTTTCATCCGCGGAAAATTTGACATCTCCATCTGCCCGATGCATGGTTTGAAGGGAGGCGGTGTACACGGTTTTACGGAGTCACTCATAGAAATGGGTTGTGGGGCGGGTCAATAAAATGTCGTTCGACTTACAGACGGCATCCCCAACAGACTTTCATCGTTCCGAATTCTGTGGGGACAGAATTTTCTACGAGGCCTCTTGTTCATTGTCAGGCGGGCGCCTGTTGGCATGAAAAGCGGAGACTGAAAACATGGTGTAACACCGCTTTTGGGGACTACTGTAAATATTAATGACAGAGTATAATTGCCCGCACAAGCAACTGAGAATCAAACGAAGTTTTAAAGCGATTTCTAGAAGTGCATCTAACAACCTCAGAAGGAGGTCTATTTCAGTGGTCAATAACCCTATGAGAAACGAACCGTTTCCTGAAGAATATCCAAGGACGAATCACGAAAAGTTTCCTGTTCTATCCTCACCGGCCATCATCAGTCAGGGGTTTTGCAGATCCAGAAGAGTCGCCGACTTCTTACTGACGTGCATCTGGGTGGCAAGGAACGAGGACTTTGGCCAGAGACAATCTTCAGTTGGGGAGTGTTATTGCGAAGGTGTCGATCAGAAACATGAGCACGGAGGTTCCTAGTGAGTAAGTGCAAAGAGGTTATGGTATGGTGCAAGGATCCGTTGTCTATCTCAGGCGATCGCAATCACACACAACAAATGCATTTGCCAAAGGGACATTCAACGGGATATACAGACAGGCAATCATCAGGCACAGTACACAGTACAGACAAACGACGCCATGCCGGCCATGCTGATTTGTGTGGTTCCTTCTACAATGAGCGCTCTTCCCGTCGGAAATTATTTGGCAGAGCAGGCGGACTGAAAATATCAGAGGTTTCCTTGATATATTTGTCCAGTCTCATCTCAAATATGTCAAGGGTAGAAGCTGAGACGACCTCTTTTGGTCTGTTGGTTTAGAAGGACACCATTCGGAATCCGAAGGAATGACGCTGGCCAAATTAACGGTAGCTTTCACGCTGAAAACAGCAACTACTCGCCCTTGGACTTGCAAGCTCCTTTATGGATATGATGAACAAGCGAGGGGATTATGATCGGTTAACATGTTTTGGGCTAGTATGGCATCTCCTCTCATCCCTCGAAGCTTCAGAATAACCAGATTTGCCATGATGAAGAAATGTTCGGGTTAAAATTCTGAATCAATTTGCACATGGCGACGTGGCTATTGTCAATCGAGCCTCCAGAATATTTGCATCGGAATGCCACATAAAAGCAAGCAGAGATGCAAATGTCCTACTTGAAGGAGATTTACGGAGATTCCGGGTTCTGTTTTTTAGTTTTAGCCCGTCTGGATCACTGGGTGTTCCACGTGGACAAGAGAAAACAGAAAAGAAATAGACCATGAGGAACCCCCCGACGTTGGTTTAAGTACACGACATTTAATGTACGCTTTCTTCAGACTACCAGACTAACAGACAAGAGGGGCAGGTAATAGTATATGCACGGGAATGGGGAATAAACGAAGCCTCTAACTACCACTCAAACCTTTCTTGAATGGGATTACCAAAAATATCACACTCCCGTAGGTATGCTGCAACAGGAGTATTTGGCATGCATCTTCCCATAACAGTGTAGGACATTGTATCAACTGGGGAGGTTTCTTTTAATCAGCATGTGACTTGATTTACCCGCTACCCGACAACAACAAAAAGCATAAAAAGGGTTACTGGTCACCTGCCACTCACGTTGGTACAATCGGTCCCCTATAAGCTTGATTATATCTCCGACACGAACCAAGATCGACCAATCATAGCCATTTTTAACTCCGCACCTCTTTTTGTGGCCTCGATTACTCATGGTTTGGGGTTTATCTTTGGATGCTGTACGTAGTGTTTTGCGATTTTTACCCAGAAGCGGAGTGGAGTGGAGTTGATGAAAAGAGAACTGCTTCAACCCACGACCTCTTCATGGGCAGCGACGTGGGAGTAACAGCATATTGTTACAGTTGCCACCCATGGTACCACCGCTCCTGGTCTTCAGGCGACGGTGTTAGAATGTTTCAGTAAATTGGTCTCCAATCGAAGGTTTCCCATCTATGTCGAACAGACGATGTGAAAACGCTGCGCCAATGTGTGACCGGAAGGGGGGAAAGTGCTGAAGGGCTTGAAAGATACACAAGTTGATAGGTTATCACTTTGGGAAATACACCAATACCAACCTTCATAAAGCAATGTGGTGATGTCACCAGATGAGCCTTCACACTTAAACGGAATAAAACCTGTTCTGCCCACGTTCTGTACATTACATTAGAAGGCTTGACTATATACGTCCGTGCTATGTTACCTGCAGCATATGAGTATGCTTAAGTGAACACATTGTCATAGACTTCATCTGAAACGCTGACTACGCGTCAGGAATGTTTTGTTAAATAAAAGTGCAAGACTATATAGAGCCCTCACGCCACCACACTACTCCATGCCACCATCACCTGCTAAGTCTTGTTCGCTTTGCTAAGGAAGATCTGGAAAGATCTCCAGCCACACTCCGTCCAGCAGCATCATGAAGGAGGTCACAGTATCGCCATGAACTACTTACCGTGGCAGCTCATGTCGGGAATTTACTACCCGGTAGCCGGAGAGGTTTGCTGGTGAGTCTAAACGAGTCCTGCTTTCCTCTAATCAGGGACTGTGATCACTGGCAGCGGTGCCTTGACCAACACGTTCAAACAAATCCTCGATCTTTACGCGGCTTATGCCTTTAAGAATTCTTAGGGTCTCCGTAGGGTTACTTCTCATCCTCTTCCTTTCCATGGAGGCAGTCTGAGCTCCCTTAACCCGTCCTGACAGGGATTACTCTTGAATCCTGCTATTATTCGAGTCGCAATTTATTGCACCCTCTCAATGCACTGTATACCTTCATGTAAGCAGGGTGTCCACGCATGCGCGCAGTAGTGCAGATAAGGTCGGAGTTTTTCTCTGTATAATGGCAGGAATACCTCCATTTGCCTGTCAAGTAAAACCCCCTCACTTTGAACGACTCACTGCAGGCTCTGTGTGCAGCCACTGCTCATTGAGCTGAGGGCTGGAAGTGGTTTTCGATCGATGCTCCCACGTCTTTGGCCTGCCTTAGAGAATACGTGTCTGGTAATTAAACCACTAGGGAGTTGGCAAAATTTTAGCGGATACAAATAAGGAATTTTGATTTGAAACTCGTACGCAACCTTTCTAAGGCCCGTGACGAATTTGTTAGCTGGGGTGGGCATGTTAAGCAGCCAGTATGTCTTTCTCCAGACCCGATTAGCAAACCAGAGGAGTGGTCTTATAGGAACACCGTAAAGCGTTTGAAATGCCTTCTTGTCTATAAGAGGTGAAATGCATTTAATCATACTAAGAGAGGCAAACGCTTTTTACCGTAAGCCTCTGGTGATACGCGAACGGTAAGTTAGACGACAACCATATAGTCAGATACTTCCTCAGACCGATTTTTATTATATCTACTGTGCTGAACGCACTATGAATCATGAAGGCATTGCCATAATCTCCATTGAGTAGCATATGTAATCACTCGTCATTCAGTGAGGGACTCCTGTTCTCTGGCCTGGGCTTAATTGCGTCAAGGTCAATCTGTAGTGGGCTGAGGCCAGCAGCATCCCAGATTTTTAGGCTGTCAGAATATTGGGGTGCGCCGCTGGACATATTGTCAAGAAGGCTGTTGGTCTCAACAAGAAATAACGCAGTAACCGGCACTAACCTTCGAAGAACCTCTGCAGAAATTAAAGGGGGAGTGTTCAAGACATAACCTTTTTCAGTAATTCAACTATCGATATACGAGTTCTGGGCAGAGGCTAAATGTACCCGGATCCAGTTGGTTTTTCTACTTTGGTGTCAACTAGACGTCTGCTGACATGGAACTATGAGGTAGAAACAGTAGTACTTGTGAGGTCGTCAAGCCTAAAATTGTTTCCATAAGGGTCTGTATTTTCCAATAGTTTCCGACCATTCGATAATTTCTTGATGGACATTGGATGGCCACTCAGTTTCAATTCTATTTTCAAATGCAGGATTTGACAATGGCCTGGGCCTGTTGATGTGTTTATACTTGATTGCTGTGGGCTTGGGGCTGGCCAGGCTGTTTTCTGTCGATGTAATGCATTCAAACAGTTATCTAAGGGTGAGAATAAGGAAAAAATGACTGATCCTATTTGCCCTGAAGGGCGTAACTGAAGTCGTACAAGTACACAGTAGGAAGAGTTTGCCCAGAGACGTGCCCAGCCATCTCCTCGAAACATTTAACCTTGGGCCGTCTACTGTCCCTGCGGGCAATTTATTCCACCGTTTGAGCGCCTGGTTGATGTAAAGGTTAAAATGAACAGCCAACCTTGGTCTCATCCTCTCGACTTTGAATCTATAACCCTTAAAATTCCGTCTCGTCGCATCGCGAACAAACGGTCTACAAGGCATGTGCCAGCGTGATGGGTAATTTTCACTCTTGTAAAAAGTCCTCTCTTACTTTCCGTCGTTCGAGTGGAAGCAGGTTCAGCGCTATTAGTCGGTGTTGGTGGCTCAGATATTTCTTATCCCATACTATGCACATGACGAACTTTTGTATTTTTCAAGGACGGTGTTGAAGTAGCTTCCCCAGTTGAGTGTTTGATGACTGTTGTGTGTCTGATAGAAAATCAAGGACCGTGCCCATGTCTTTAGTTATTCCCTTCTTATTGATATTTCGTCTTCTGACGTTCAAAATCTTCCTGACAGTTGATAGTTGCGAGCCTCCTCTGCTATGCATCTAATCGGTAGGCCAAAATTATCTGCGAATTCTCTGTGATAATGATGGTTGTAAGTTATCGGGGTTATTATAACATTCTGGCGGGTTGCTGCTCGGAAACCAGCGCAAACCGGTTGCGGAATGGAATGTTTGTTTTAATATTTCAATTGCATAAGCAAACAATGTGCATACGTCCAACGACGTGACGGTTAACTAGAAGTTCCACAAAATTCTGAAACAAGCGGCCGAATGATGCAGTATAATATAATTTAATGTCCTAACAGTAGAAGAATGTCCTTTTCTTAAAATGTTGGTTTAATTGTGCAAGAAAACTTGATTTTTCTTCCGACGATGAAATCATTGTTCGGTCATGCTGACTAAGCTTTTTATAAACCTGCAAAGTTAGTATGTTGTGGAAACTATTGTTAAGCGTACATCGGTGGGGTTTTCCTGGGTATAATTGGCATTAATTGCCATTCATTGCTATCAATAGTATGAAATATTCGCAGCACAGTTGGTCTTCAAGCCGCCGTGAATTTAGATTTAATGCCTATAGAATATACACCGGAGATCCCATGAAGACTGTAAGTCTCATATATATACATGTGATTACTCCACCCACTTGTCCTACCTTACAAGTTGTGCCAGACCTTTCTCCGCGCTTAGACACTTATAACCGCCCCACCCTTTTGTCCTACTTTGTGTATTATCAGCATGGACTACAATGGGTACATAATTCCTCCTGCTGGCACCAGCGTAACGTGAGGCTGTTATTTCGCACGAGGTCATTCCGAAGATGGAGAGGATTTGTCAGAGAAACTCCTCATCATCGCGTTCATCAAGTTTGATATCCGCAAGAAGTGTAGGTTTGTAAATGAACTCACTTTGCCGAATGAGGTCAACAGATGAATCACTCCAGGTTATATCTAATCGCGGTTTTTTGGCTTCTGTGCAAAGAGCACGTTGTCCAAGGATATGTCCAAGTCGATATCTGTGATGGGCTGTGTGCAAAATCTGTTCAATGGACGCACGAGAACGTTAGCTGAAGTTAACGGAATTGACAGATATACAATGAAACCATGCACCTACCAGGTGACGGCGGCTACAGTTTGAAACAGAATGGGCATTCCCATATGACAGCGGTTCGGATGCAGTCGGAATGAGGGATCAGCTCGTCGGTATCACAACGATAACTGACCGTCTGCACCGGTTCACCGCAATATCCACATGGCAATCCCGTTTGAATTTTCTTCATCCATCTTGGTTGCTTGTTGCTCAAAGATATGACGAAGTCAGACGAAATTAAACCGACCTTTGCACGTTCAACTGCTTTTTCGGTGAAGGCAATAACACTGCTGAAAGATGTGACAACCATGCGACTAATGCATTCACTCACCTATAATGAACGTTGTCAAAAACTTGGCATTGATCCACTTTGGTTACGAAGACTAAAGTTGAATCTTACACTTATGTA
>LUCH01006888.1:3857-16825 GCA_013368495.1 Paragonimus heterotremus
CTTGGAAGAGTAGGCTAACACCAACAAAGGGGTTATTTTCGACAAATGGGTGTGAAATATTGCCATCACCAAGCTAATACTGAAAGACTTATCCGGTGCATTCCAAACTTTCCATCAACGCCGCTTATCCACAATTGATGTACCGTGCCTACTATGTCTGAAGTTCCAACTTTAAAATTTCGAAGAATGTTCAAAGAACCAGGACTTGCGCCAGAAGGACCGTTTTCCCTTCTGAACTACCTTTAAGCCGAATCCACCGAGAAGGATAGTTGCCGAATCTTTCACACTTCATTTATGTTGATTGGCTCCCCTGCAACACCACCGTTTCCGGTGCGTTTTTGATAAGCAAAGCAGCTTGTTCCGATAACAAATTCGGATATCACGTGGGCTGACGCAGAAGACCCGCAATTGTATGTGGGGGGCTGTTCTTAATTCTGTATCTCCTTTTATTTCTCATATGGGGATTAGGTTGGACCAGTGCCAACAGGCCATACCTTAAATGAATTTGGTACTACAGTCCTTGAATGGATACGTTGTGCTTACCCCTCCTGGTGTTGCAATCACCAAGAGGACAATTACACTCTCAGATGTGCAAATGGAGAAGGCTGCAGTGAATGTGAAAGAGAAAGCTCTCAGAAAAAGGAGAGCTATTTAATAAAGCCGCTTCCCTACATCTTATCCAACTGAGCTCGTTAAATCAGTCTCAGCATCTTTTCTTCTCCCTGGACATAACAAACCTTCTGATCGCGAACAGACTGCATGTCGAAGCAACAAAATGTCGCTCGCCCTTTGGGTATACTTACCCGCTGTGCTCTGCCCCGGAACAATAGTGGGAAAACAGAGATATGTAAGTCAGCCAGTGTCAACCTAAAAGACGTGTTGTTCTATCGTTCTCGGCGAGAAGCAGTCGGACGCGAACAACGAGCTAAGACTAAGTTGCCAAGAGTGGCAGACCGGAATCTACAGGTGGAAATTTGGGCTGCAATCTCTGCTCCCTATATGCCCACTCAGGACTCCGTGCTTGCAGTATGAAGCGGGGGCCCTGCTTCTCTGTACGCCACTCATACAGCTGACGCCCCAGGCAAAAGCACAAGCATCGAGGACACTGGGATCGCTCTGAATCTGTCTTTCCTGTTACCTGGTCTTCATTTCTTCAAACAGTTTCGCAGTAACTTCTCCAAAATTTGGGAACCAGAGAAACTTGTTGAGGTTGCCTGCTGCAGTTCGTAGGACATTTTGATGGCCGCCTCATCAAGTTATTCCAAAAGTAGCCATTTTAGGTAAGTGGCAACTTCCAGATACCCTCCCAAGAAGTGGAATTTAGCAGGGGCGGTGACCGAAGATAGCGATAGCACTAATGTTGGTCAAGCACCGTGTAGTGTCGTTAACGTGCGCACAGGCTGTGGTTTCGCGCTCGTAGTCTAAAATTAGAGCCAGCAGAATTGACTGAGTATAACCCCAACTTTATTTCTGATTCTAAGCACAGTTTCCGAACTCTTACTCCCGCTCTCCTTTCTCTTTCTTCGTGAACTCGTATGAAGTAGCTGCTTTTAAGTGTATGCATGCAAACTGTCTGCGTCTGTTTACGTAATTCACCGGCAGTCAGAGATCTCTTGACACCCAACCCCATATGTTTACTTTTACAGAAACCTGGCTTACGGCCTACATCAGCGACAGTAAGCTGAGTGTCCCGGAGTATACAATTTACCCGGCTGACTCTACTCCAGGGAGAATGGGTGTCCTGGGATTCTTCTTTACCAGTATGCTCCAAGACCTACAGTTATTGGTGAATTTCATTCCTCTGACAAATGTGACACTTTGTGTCTTCAACCGTCATTGCGTGGCCAACATCCACTCCTTGGGGTTGGGGTATTTCTTGTTCTTCTTCATCCAACGCCTCCAACGACAACATTCTTCTTAACCTAGACAACTTTCCATGGCTAAAACGCTTCACTCTTCTGCCCATTATATGTGACTTTAATGCACACAGAGGTAAACTAGGCATCGGTTTATCACCAGGGCGATGGTGGCGGATTATCGACTTCTTTATCGATGTCAATATCACGCGAGACCTGGACACGGCATGGTAATGTCCCGACGTGGCATCGGTCTGGTCAGATTTCCTTCTTGTTTGACCTGGTCGTCACTAATTCACCGGTGGGCAGTCGACCGGGAAATCCCGTTAATTGTTGCGAAATGTGAACAGCTTACTGGAGTCAGGACCAAGGAACCTCTTAAATGGATAGGAGGCTCAGGGCAAGATGTGCTTACTCTGAAAACTGCTGAAATGTAGGACGTGAAAATTCCGGTCACTTGAGACTCCAAGTTGTCAACTCAGTGAATGGATTTAGCCCGTGAAGCAGATCGGACATTCCACCAAGTGGAGAAAACAGCAGACTTGAGAAAACCCAACGTCCTTGTGCCTCTGTGTAGGGCTTACGTGAGACTACATCTAGAATGTTGTGTGCAGACCTGGTGTTCTTATTTGGTCAATGATTTTGAGGTCCTCCATAGGGTCAATGTAAGTTCATAAAGTTATTCATGGCACTTCGGGGAACAGACCACTTCAGCAGACCAAAGCATCTTGATGTTTTGTCCTTGGAAAAAAAGCAAAAAGAGGGGATACCATAGAAGTCTTCAAGATCGTGAGTGGATTGCCCAAGGCAGGAGGATGGCTGTTTATTCGTAGCCGAGGTTCATCGCCTAGAGGACACAAATTAAGTATTATGAAAGAATGGGCTGGAAACCGAAAACGGGCGAGCTTTTTCTCACACAGAGTTGTAAATAGCTGGAACAAGTTACCGTCCAAGGTGGCGCCGGTCACCAGGGATACAGATATTATGTTCAATCTTGACACTTTTTGGTGGACATTATTTTCAGATATGGAATGACGATGGAGTGATCCATATCTAACTAACGCGATGACAACCGCCTGTTTTTCCATGTCCGCATCTATTTTGTGATTTTCAGCTCTTCTCTGTTGCCGGCGATGGACGATTTGCGTAGGACTTCTTTATTTAGTTATTTGTCTCTCATCAGCTTTTCTACTGTTATCGTGACCAGGAAGATTTTGTTTCGCCGTCCAGGAGTCTGACGGAGATTATGGTGGAAACAGCATTGACTTTGGTTCTGTCTGTTAATCTGACGGTGATTCCACTACCGCTTCCCTTCATCATCCGGCATCTGGCATCCAAGAGATCGCTTGCATGGTCCTGAAGCGGACTTGCTCAAGATTATTCTCGCTGCACATTCAAGAATATACTGTGTTATATATGCCACCAGAGATTTCGAAACACTGTTGAACAGACGTTTTTCTCTTCCATTTTTCGCCGCACGATAGCATCACACGGGCCCACTGGTACAATAAACTGGACATTAGCTGGATACTAACCTCAAGTCCTGTGGTTCAGACTGAACTGAACTGACCTCGAAGGTAGGTGGCCATCGGTGACAGAAGTGAACACCATCGGTCAGGACTGTTAATGACGCCCACCTAAAATGTGGTTAGAGGTTGCTATTCTGAAGTGATAGCTTCCTCAGGGGACCGCGTTTGTTAGACGAACGGCGTGAGTGAATAGGAAATATGGGATAATCCTCAGCTGTTTGAGTATATGGTGGCTGCGAGCTGGGTGATGTCACACCGTCACACCGGAACCCCTCCGGAAAGTAGACCCGAAAACTCTACTAAGGTTTATCGGTTCAAGCATCTTGCGCAAAAACCGGTTACCTGCAGACCAGTGCACTCACACCGGAAGTTACACCACGTATTAGCTAATAAAGAGCCACCGAGTTCAAACCAGCCCATTGTGGGAAATCTCTCACAAGGTTTCACTCCATAATTGGTGAGCCCCCAAATGGTAGTAATTCAGACGACAACAAACATCGCAGTATGTTATATATAGTCACGACCGATTAGCAAGCAGATGCGCAGTCAGCCAGCGTTTGGCATTTAGCGCGCGGAACGAAAAAGTGGAGTTCCGCAATAACGGAAATAGAGTATACAATTGGGCTAAACAGACATGCCTCAAAAGGAATTTTAAAATTGTACAACAAAATTCCAACAAAAATTAAACTATTGTAAGTGGTCATTACACTGTCCACACCCAACAGCCTCCGTCTCACTTCCGACCTTGCATCAGTGGGCAAAATTTTCTTGACACTCAAAAAACTATAGGACGGATTCAAAGGAACTTTTGTGCAAATTCTTCGGTGAACATCACAACGGTTTCCTATTTAGATAATGCTGTGGAACGAGAGAGTTCGTTTGCAACTCCTGTGCAACGGTAGGCGTCTGTTTCTCAGAGTTTCCTTCAGAACGTTCTCTACAAGCTAGTTAAGCTGAACGGCAAACGCGCGCGAACGATCCCGCGGCCTTTTCAACGCCCCGCAGCTTATTCTCCACGTATCAGTCGAGGCAGGATGGCTGAAATTACTCACTTGGCATTCTTGAAATTATTGTGACATGGTTTGATTGAACAAAGTTAAAATGAGCGGTGTAGGTTCACGATGGTGTTTATAGATGGCAAAACGGTCCATGTTATTTCTAGTAACGGTAATCCTTTCAAAATGACACATGGAAAAGGTATCCACCCTGGGTGATCCAGGAGGAATTCTTAGAGATCACTCGGAGGACGGCTGAGTGCTCAAGTGTGCTATTATGGATTTCATCAAGTTAATGGCTGTTGGGTCATGCGTCCTTACAGTGGTTGCTGATGTTATTTTTATTTTTACACTCTTGTGTTTATTTCGACTGCCTAGGAACATGTGACCTTTGCTTCAAACGGCGTAACACTGTAGCGAACATAAACGACGTTGCAATTACCTGGAGATAACCCCGGTCTGCTTGCCTTACGATATATAAACTTTGAAAGTGCACGCATCTAAGAACAGTGACAATAAAAGACGGGTGTCATGGAGTCGCTGGCAACAGTGAAAGTGGATGATGAGCTTGCTTAAATTTGGATCACCAAATTGATACGCATAGTGTAGACAGTGGCGACCTAGCAAAGAGGAACGGACTCACCAACTGCTGAGGGAAATACAGGTAGAAATGCTCCGAAAGTTAAGTTTCAGAGGGCGACCACCATTTTGTAGTGGTGAACCAGGAGCGAAATGTTCAGAAAGGAAATGCCCGCTAATGAGTTTTACCCACCCAGCACAACTTACCATGTGAATGGGTAATTTTTGAGGGAAGTCGCTCTAAGAATTGCCCAGTTTCCTGGCGCGGTGTGTTAAGACCAATGTATTAAGCCCAACCAACATTTTTAGGTTACAGGCAATATTTTCTGAGAGTATGTGAAAGTTTTTCACCGCTCCAGTCTACTTCTCGGCGTGCAAGTTGCCTAAATGATGTACGGAATCTGTAATGGTCTGCCGGCGTCACATTTAGAGCTGCTTACTTGGTTGCTGGTAAGCGGGCTGTCCGGTGTCCATTTTTGCTGCGGGTGCCTCCTGCATGTATAAACAATTGTACCTTTCGGCGTCCATGTTAAGAAATGGTTTTTGGTTGAGAGGTAAATTGAATCATGATATGTGTGCGAATTCATATTCGTGTGTTTCCTATTTGACTTGTACACTGCACAATGGTGTGAGCATTCATATAATTATACATACTCTGAGGTTGTAATGTTTCACTTTTTCTTTGCGGATTATTTTCAGGAAAATGTGACTTCAAACACCCATAAAAGTTACATTATGGCGTACGTTACACCCGTAAATGCACTACAATACTTCTGCCGCATCCAACGATTGTAAATCAGTTGTTCCCGTGTAACGAGCAGGCCGACTGTTTACACGCTGATTGTCCGTTACGCCTTTGGACCAAATTCAGGGTATTGTGTAAACACCGGGGGATGGCGTTCTTCCGAAGTAGGAGTTCCAACAACAGTCCTGCAGAGAGAAACAATACCAGTGGGCATGATCCAAGGGCCCAGTAAGCCATGCACTTGACTCACACAAACGAAAACTCAAACGGCGTCGACAGCACAGCAGAAAGCCCCGTTACACGGTTCAAACTCAAACTGTACGCGCTTGCCGACTTCGACCGCACTTTACACCCGTCGCATATTTCGAGCATTTCCCATAAAACGCCTTCACTACTCACCCGGGCAAACTGGTAAATTACCATTAAGCATCATTTCAGATTCTACAGCTATGGTTATTCGCAGATGCGCTTACTGTCAACTTGCGTTGTTCGATCCTGTAGCGAAGCGGTTCGCCACGCGCTGACGAGTTATTTCGGCAACCTTTGCACCCAAGTGCAACCTAATTAGAATGCATGGAAGACGTGAATTACGAGAAAACTGGTCTAGTTTGTAAGGCGCGGTAACATATTGCCCATGCGTGTTTGTAATATTGCTCTACGAATGTCGTACGTGGTGGTGTTTGGTCCGGAAGGATGACAGGCAAACAGTATAAGATCGTCGTTGGTGACTGGTTACGTAACGCTGGACTTAAAAGAACACCTCGTGCCAAAAGAACGGTTGCGGACAACCGTAAGTAAACTCGCGACAACAGTGGTGTTACTGTCCCAATTTTATTATCCAAGCCACCTGAAGTAGATGCCATATTAACAAAAGTTTCCGTTTTCCAGTTTATCCGTCGAGAGTCGCAGCCGGAACCGCCGTCAACTTCCCAAACTGTGTAATGGACCACGGTTGGAAGTATACAGTCATAAACCTTTCGTATTTGCATTTATAAACATGAATAATCCATAGTGATCATCACAGATAGCACTGTGTAAAAGCTGCTGTGGTTGGTTAGCGCTTGCCGGATTTGCTGTAGCACTTGATTTGCATTAGTGAAACCGAAGCGCAGTTTCTTATACGTTTGTTCTGTGGCATTTTTGTTGTATCCTGCTTATCAAGGGAGATAGGGAACATCGAAGATGGCCGTGGAACTTGTTTTTGAGTGGTGTTCGCAACCGACCGGATTTTTCTGCAGTATTGCCGGAAAGAAATATGTAATCAAGGCGGTGCGTAATGGGCAAACGAATGGTCTGTTCAAATTTTCGTGAAAAACAATTGGAAAATGTAAAATGCGTGAGTTTAGGGTGATTTTTGGTCATTACCGCTAAAATCAACAGACCAGACTAAAGAATAATTTTAAGAAATTACTTCGGCAATTTGATGGATTTTGCTGGCTTTGTCCCTATATTTGACAGCGGCGGAGGGTAAATCGCCGGAAGGATCATTATTCGGGTTCACCAATTTGTAGCAAACCGAAACGAAAGCGCTGAAAGAAAATTGGTTATTATTCGGGCTTACCAATCTGTAGTTGGCAAGTGGGAATGCGCTGGACCCCCATCCGCCAAAGGTTTAGAGCTTCCTTCCTCAAGAGCAGTCGATACGCACGTTTCGGTTTTGAGAGTACTTATTTCCGAAAGGCATCGAACCAGAGAATGCGGTAGGGTCTGGAAACAACCGGCACATCCCCAACAATTTTCGGAAATGCGGTAGGCAGTTAGCTTTTGCTTAGTCTGGGACCAAAAACAACAACCAAGAGGAGAAAGAAAAAAGCGCTAGATTGGCTATAGCCCACTCAGCGGCATTCAAGGGCGCGCCCAGTGAACAATTGCGGGAAACTGAACGTATACTGTACGAGAATTACAATAGGTTTCGACCAGCGCCAAACGACACCGATAGGCGAAGGCAGCTGGATAGATTAAAGAACCGGCCGTTGAGCAATCTGGAAGTGTGCGCCGCTACTGGCGCACATAAGTTGGCAAGATACAGATAAACAAACGCTACGGTATGCGGCAAACAGATGACAGATGAAGTCCCTTATGATTATATGAAAATCGCGAACTAAGCTTTTGGGAAGAATTTTGCACATCATACAGCATGCAGACCGGGCTTGTCTCCTGGTCAGTGCAATATCATCCCGACATTATTGTAAATGCTCCATTATAATTGGTAAACACAGAAGGTTCACTTCATCACCGGTCTACATATGTATGAATTTTTAAATTTGTCTTAACTGAGACAATTCCTGCCACCCGAAAATTGTCTATGCATCTGGTAGGCCATCGCAGATGGCCATCATACCCAAACGCGAAACCGGAAATGAATCGACCGACCGGTGTTTCAATTGGTAGCACTAGATGCCTGGTTGCAACGAACGGGGGGTTAACTTACATTGTCACCGCGGATGTGCAACTGTTCGTGATTCTATAACACCCTTCATTCCTCCCAAATGATGTACGATGAATGAGTATCAACGGACTCTAACTGAAATGAAATTGCAACTAGAGTCCATAAACGAACATATCGCTTTCGCTGTCTCTGGTGTTGCCATCACCTGGAAAGCAGTAGCACTCTCCTCCGTATACATAAGATTGGCTGCGGCAGAAAAGAAGGAGAAGAATTCCAGAGAGAATTGGTTTATACGGCAGATTTCCCACATATCCACCTTAACTAGCCAAATGGCACCTTTTTTTAGTCAGATGTCACACACTGGTACACGTAAGCGAGTTGCTCGCAAAATGCTCCGATGAGTCATGATCTTCTATCAACCTTACCCGTGCTCAGCCCCGGGAGAGTGTTTGGAAAGGTTGGCTTTAAAATCCCCCTAAGCCAGCCTGAGACGTCTATCTCCTGACCACTCCCTGCAAGAGAGGTAGAGGTGTGATCAGTGGGCTAAAATCAAGGCCATTTCTGGGCTATACCTGGTTAATAAGATTGTGGTTTTATTACACGCAGTATCCACGTAGGTAGCTGTGCCTGTAATTGTAGGCGGAATGTCACCTCGGTTTACCTCACTCCAATGTCCACAGCCCTCCAAGTCAAAACGAGTGTCGAGGATTGGGAGGTCGCTGAGAAAACTATCCTCCGTGTTCCTCACCCCAAAGCCTAATAAATAATCCTGCACAGCCTCCATCCTCCTGAAAATCGAAAAGCTCAGGGGGCCTGTTGTAATCAGCTCTCACAAATCGAAAAGCGTTTTATCGGTCCGTCCCATTAAGCATTTCTATAGGTGGATTCACGACGCCACATGGACTGCCCTTGTTGAGGTTTCGTCCCCTTTAAAAAAACAGTTGAATTTTCCGTGGGTGACAATCTCCAGTCACCCTTTCAAACCAAGAAGGTTTAAATGGATGCAGAGGCTGCAAGTTGTGACATCAGAAGCGTTGGTCAGATCCCACAAAGTCTCGCTGGCGTACTTTCATAGGGTGATGTCGGGGCCCACAGCCGCACAGGAACGCCTTCAGTGGAACTCAGCGAAACAAGGCAGATCTAACTCCACCGCCGTCCACAAATTTCCCTTCAATCCTAGGTGTCTTGCAAGCTGTTACGTACTCTCCCCTCTTCTCTCTCACAGAAACGAAAAGGAAAGTGATTTTCTGGCATATATGGGAAATGTCCACATCTGTTCAGCAAAATGGCCGACAACTGGGGAGCTTGACATTCAGCTCCACGTCTCAGCTTTAACGGATACATAGCTTACACGTGGCATCAGTGACAATGAACTGAGTTTACCGAACTGATTCCACTCGATGGAGGTCCCCGACACCCACGGTCATCGAAGAATCTCAGTTTTATGATCAATGTGACGCACTGTACCACCAATTAACATTGCGTAGCCAATGAACACTTTAGTGCGGAGTATTTGTTGTGCCCCGCACACAACACTTCCGCTAATGATGCCCTCCTCATGAGCCCAGAAAACTTCTTGGGTTTCATAACATTTTTCTTACCTTATCACAGGCGACCTTAGCGCGCCCAAAATAAACTAGTAATCAGTGTCCTACTAGGACCGCGAACGCGGATTCTCGACTTCATTGCCAGTGTTGATACAGTGGTAAACGTGGGCACGGCATGTCAACGCCCAGACGAGACATCGTGTTGGTAAGTCTCTTCCTCTGCTGGATCTGGCCATCACAAATTGAAGTCACCTAGTAAACAGTGTTCATCAAACCTCTACTTGGACACAGTGGTAGCTGTTTGCTCTCTCGGGATCCTATCTTTTGTTAATTATGACGACCAGTAAAAACGTCGACATTTCGAACTCTCAATCAAACTCACTTTGATGGCTTGGGGAGCTTTCTCAGCTCACTTCCCAGTGAACATGGTTCTAAGTATCCGAACTACTATGCGTTTCGAAATACCATTCAAAAGACAGACAATTTGTCTGCGCCACAAAAACTACGCACCCTCTCTTCTCGCTCATCTCTCCAACAAAGAACACGTTTCCTTGATGACCGTTTCCTTTTTATTCACGGAACACGAACCTACGCAAAAAACGAAAATCCTGAGTGCCGGGAACACCGTTCGGAATAGGGGCAGGCGGGAAAACCGGTAACACGCTATAACTGTACAAGAAAAGATTCTACTAAGAGTACGTACAAACAAAGCTTCCCGTTCAAGCAAACTCGTCGACCGTGAACTTTTGGATCTTTCTGTGGGAATACCGGGTGAGGAGGCCTCTTCTGACCCTTTAGTTTTGCCCAGTCATTCAGGGAGTACTATGCGGCTGTCATCAACGCTGCACGACCGAAATGGCACCCTACCCCGCCTCTACAAGGGATTTGACGGCCGCTTACTGTAGCTGATTTTTCCGTGCTAGATGTTTGAGACTTTCTACCTAATGTTACTAAATATAATGTGGTGGATCTCGACGAGATTTACTCCCAGGGCCCTGAAAGACGCAGATATTAGTTTGACAGAACCCGTTTACAAGATGTTTAGGCAAACGCTCCTGGTCGGTACTCTCCCTAGCGCGTGAAAAAAAGTCACGGTCACACCTAATTTTAGAGCAGATGACCGGCAATCAACGGTTAATCAGTCTAACTGGCATCCCCTGCAACATGATGAAGCGCTTATTAAGAAGCGCCATCTCTAAGCCCTTCTGATCGAGCGATCCTTTTTATTTCCGCCCAGCATAGCTTTCTTCGTGACCAGTTATGTGTATCAAATATACTCATCTTTATGGATAATTTGAGTAAGGTCAACGACTGGTTTCATCTCAAACGCTATGTTCTTCGATCTAATACACTACACAGCCTACTCAGACATAAACTGGAGGATAACGGCATCAAAGAAGAGATTCCTTGTCGGACTGCCCATTTTAGTTAAGTACACTGTGTCTCAGTTCAGTAGTATCTCCGTGAGTAAAACAACCGCGTGTGTCCATCTGTTCGTAAACTGCCCTGGCCACTGTATTTTGTTACGTGAGGTCCGTCGCGCCTTATTTCACTAGCATCTGGATGGCGTCTAATTCCTTTCGCAAATTATGCGATGGCGACAATAAGGGTATTTACCACCCTTAGGATGACTAGGCGCACTTTCTCCCGCACATACAAAAAAGATTTTCAAATACGTTATCGGGTTCATACAAGTATGGCAATCACGTGATATACCGACATGTTGAACCTGCGGGTGCCCGTCCGAATCTTATTCCTCCAAACTAACCGGTCCAACGCTGTTTTCTCAATGTCTAAAATAAATGTTACAACGTAATGGTCGACAGCGGCACGCCAAAAGGCATTACAGGCTCCATCACCGGTGTTGAGTTTGTTAAGGTCTGTTGCATCATTTTGAGATTGCTGTTTTTCGTTTGATTAGTATTGAAGGGTAGCCCTATGTTTCACCATTTTCTTACACCAGCCACTAAGCCCTGTACATTTATAAATGTCAAAATGAGGCATTCTCCTTCCAAAGTCTTACTTGAGTAGCTGATAACTCTTATCATTTCCGGATGCGTAAACCACAGTTTTAATCCGATCCAACCAATGACCATTTGTTTGAATGAGCTCAATACCGTTTCATCGTCCCCCATTACCGAGCGGTGCTTAGTTGTCACATTTGTTGTACGGGCATATTCCCTCTTCAATTTCTGAGGATTTTTCACATTCGAGGCGAGATATTTTATTTTCATGCACATCGACTCAGTTAGTACTGTATTGAATCCAGTTTTCACGAGCGCCTTCTCATTAACCATTTTGAAGATAGATTATCTTCTCTTCCGTTAGATAGTGAGGAAGGTGTTTTTGGATCGGCAGATTACGCGTAACCCGTTGTGACCTTGAACCGTTAGTGACCGATTCAATGACCGGTGCCTCCTTAAACAAAACTTCTTTCCTTTTAGGATTACTAACCAATGACTATATGGCGTTGCCATATACTTGAGCGCGAATGCGCTGGCCACCTCGAGTTAGTGGTTTACCTGCACACTCATAGTGCACTGTCGGCGAAGGAAAGACGGGTACCTTAGGCTCAGGTAAGTCATGTCCGTATGTTCATTCAATTTTTGTTAACGATTGCGCCGACCGAGGCCATGGTCTTTTAGCAACCAATCCGCTCCTCTTATCAGAAATTTGGGTGTCCGCGGTCTTTTATCGGTCCTTTTCTTCGGTTTTGTTGCTGCCTTGTATGGTGGGAGGTTTGCCTGTTGTTTCCTTTGTCTAACCTGATTTTTGTTTTTTCGTTCTTTTCATCTCTAGAATGCGTCGATGTGCACTCGCATACTAGCATGCTTCTCGCTTTATCTTTTACATAATTTTATTCTCAACATGGATCATGTCATGCAGCCTGTCTCTGTTCATCTTCCAAGGGATAAGGATATTTTCGTGCTAGCGGAATAACTGGCTAACCAGCAGTGACCGGCTGGACACAAAGGCTTCACATACCTATTGGTCTCAGTCCTTCGAATTCGCACCAGATACGTGGTGTTTGGGTGGAACCGCAAGCAGTAAGTCACAAGCCACTAGCGATGATGATTGAAGCGCAAACGTCCTTTTGAATCGGCCATGTTGAAATTCGTTGTCTATGGTGTCTGTGGTGCATATTCTTTTTGCTCTATCAGCTAGACAACCAATCAAATTTCGCTTCTGTTCCAGTGGAACAAAGCTTTGGAAGTTGGTATACTGCCCTATCCACGTCTTTTTCTTGTGAATTGATCTCTGGAGGGAACCGTCCGGTCTACGTTGCAATTACACATCAAAGAAGGGCAAACTGGACCGGACGGTTCCC
>LUCH01006889.1:7839-28507 GCA_013368495.1 Paragonimus heterotremus
GTGTCCGTTCCAACTTGCTTGATTTGGTTACGAAGTTAGAGGAAGTAATGTGAAATGAACTGCAGCCGTCGCGTGTTCTTAGTTATACCTCTGTATATGTCGGTTGTGATGCACTTGCCAATGTGGTTGTAAGGTAGAATGAAGTGCACGCTGGATATTTCTGCTGTAACCGTTGCGTGCTAGAACCTGCTGAGAACTGTATGACATTCTGTGTATTCACTGCCACCGCAAGCTAGAGTGAGATACTTCGTATCCCACTGCATGCATGAGGTCATGCTGGGTTTGTCAACAAATAAGATCGCGCCGTTCCCACTGGACTATATGCACTTGGTGTGTTTGGAAGCAACAAATGAATCAACTCTTGCATGGACATGTAACTCACATCATTACAATATAATGCTATTTCAGGAATCTGCTGTGATTTATTGGGATGACATTTGAATGCGCGAAACATAGATCTATGGAGTCAAAGCACGCTAGCATTGGATTTAAAGTTCTGAAATGGTGAAAGCCAACGGAATGCAGGCATTTTCCCTGGTACTGTAAGCCTCTTGTTTTCTGTAGCAATCTTGATACTGGAAAATGTCAAAACTTCCTAGAACTGTCGTATGTAACGTGCATTCTGTGTCCCCTCATCGTACATCTTGGACACAGACGTAGGTTGCGTTCAGCTAGTGATTTCCGTTCGACGTTTTGTTTTACATTACGGAAAAAGTGAAACCGTCTACGGCATACACGTAGATGACTGTCATGCGCGTGGTCTTCCTCAAACGTTTACCGCCCCCACTTACGAAGCAATCTTAGTCGATTTGGCGATTTTTTTATACGCTCCAAAGAGACCATCGGAGCAGATTTACAACAAGTTGTGTGAAATGAGAACATTATCACTGTAGCATACAAGCTGGCCGTTTCCAATCTGATCGTCCCTTATACTGGGGGACTGATTTCAGGGCGATATGGAGACACCGGGGAACAACGTCCTTCCAAAGTAGGGGTTCCAGCGAAAATCTTGTAAATGGAAACAATACAAACAAGCATGAGCCTAAGGTCTAGTAAGCCATACACAAGGCTTACACAAAGGAAAATCAAAACGGTTTCGAAGAGACAGCAGCAAGCTCTGTTACGCAATTCAAATTCAATCTGTGTGTACTTGCTAGTTTTGACCACACGTCACATCACCAGTCGTTTCTCATTACTCACCCATGGACGTGACAGATGTGGATTGGGGATCAGTCATGTATACTTGTACCCTGTACTCCCACTCAGCTCCCAACATTGCTATGGGTAGAAAATAACACTCATAAACGATTGTTACTGAGGAAGATGAATTCATAAGTTATCCTCATCTCACATATACCGGACATTGCTGTTAGCCTTTATGGTACTCATGTATACTTGAAAATCGACTTGATGCTCGCGTAACACCAGATCCCGGTAAGAGACGAGGATTTCGTCAAGATAGTCATGATCCTGCTCGTACGCCTTTTGGTTTGAAAAACGCTACACAAACGTTTCCACATCACATGAGGTCTGGATTCCACTCACCTTAAACATCGACGAATTATTAGTCACAGCAGCTTCCGAAGAAGGACATCGTACTCACTTGTGACACATATTTGACAGATTACCACCGTTCCCCATAATTAACGGGGTGAAGTGTATTTTCCACCAATCTGCGGTAGAGGTCCTGGGACATCAAGTTGAGCAGCACAGTACTTGACTGCTTATCCGTTAGGTATTTTCAACCCGTGGTCTTCCATTTCTCACAACCATCCGCGAATTCACCAGAATGATCAATTTGAACAGTCGGTTTACTCCACAGTGCGCTAAGCTTACGCGACCCGTAACTAATTTACTCTATGGCCGTGTCAACTAGAAGATTGAGCTGTCCACGGCAGCTGTCAAATCGTTTGATCGTACTAAAAATGCATTAGCCACCGCCGTCATGTTACCCCAATTCAACTCATTCATCCAAACTAGGATAGTCCTCGACATTACAAACATGACGATCGACACCGTTCTCTAACAGTTCGTCAGTTGACTCTAGAAACTACTGACCTTCTTTCCCAGACTGAAACACGGTGTACCACGTTCAGTCGTGACCTATTATCAATCTACTATGTCGTTCCTCACTTCCGATCTATCCTTGTGAGAAACCAGTTTGTCATTTTTACCAACTATAAACCGTCAATTGTTGTTAACCGCAATAGATCCAAGAGAAAATCTCCTCTCGAAGTTCCACATTCAGACTTCGCATCTCATTTTAGGTTAGGTATACGCCACAGTTTCGAAAACGACAATGTCCTGGCTATTGCTTCATCGCGATTGTCGGCATGCGTTCGTCACAACTCAATTAGTTTAAACCCGGCGACCAACGCGTAACGTTCTGAAACCGATTTCCACACTTGTCTGACGGAAGAGTTTTGCCGCCACTTACAGTTCCACTAGAGATCAGCGTCCAGTGGTTATAATTATTTTCTTACGACGTGTGTTCGATACGCCACACAATATCACACATCCATATACGCGGTCCATGGCCAAGTTCATTTCCATCAGGTACGTTTGACTAGTTATGCAAGAGGTCGTCAGAAACTGGGTAATCGATTGCTTACTCTGTCAACAGGCTAAATGCCACTGTCATATCAAATTCGATGGGCCGATTTTCTTCCATGTCTTCTCGCCTGTCGACCTTACTTATCGGCATCAGTCGTCCAACGGCACAACCTCTTACCTCACGATGATCGATCGTTTCAATTTTTGGCCCGAAGTTGTCCCAGTACCTAACGCTGCTCCCTTCGAATGCTCTCAGTGAGTTGATATTATTCGTTGAACTGAAGTCACTCTAATGATGCTACTCGGAATTCGTGCGGTCCTCAGGGTCGAACTACATACTATCGACTGGCTGAGGTTTAAAAACTTACTGTTCGCGTTCATTCATTTTCGGTTCCCTTCATAGTGTCCTTTATTACCTAAGACAGCATCCTCGATACAATGCCTAGACCCGCCTCCGCCGGAATCTCAATTTTTGACCCAATCTCTGGAACGTCGTCTGCAAATCATTCTGAGTGACTATCGCTGTTATTGGTAAACGGCTTCAAGTGGTCGTAACGGATGATTTTATTGAGCAAAACAGTCAGATATTTTGCGTTCTATGATAAACGGTCTCTTCATTTCCTCCTTAGTTGTGTAGGGACACATGGATGGATTGTCTCCTTATATGGTCACACTTTATCCCAAGATCTCAAGGAGGTGCTTAGCGTCTTTTTGTCATAATACTTCTTCTGCCCCCCTCCAGTGAGCCTTCTACAAATGCGTCTTCGTTAGTTGGTGTGCCAATCATAGGGCGTCGAACAGTCTATAGGCACATTCCGCTACCGTGGGCTGCATTCAGCTGGCTGGGGGTGTTCAGATATTGGACAATAGTCGTATTTCTGTGCTAGTTCACTTGACGTGGACGTCTGTCCAGTGGACGTGGGTACACAGCTGTGGTGGTCTAACAAGCGCTTCGGAATTGCCAGGTCCCAGTCAAGTAAGTAGCGATTTATGAGCGCATTTAATAACCGTAGGAGGGAGTGACCAGTTATCTCATCGTGCCCGTTGCCATCAGGTTGGTGAGCGGTCGTTCGAATTTCGTAAGCTCTCAAGAACTGGGAAATCTTTTGCTGCAACGTACTTTCAAACCTGGGCCTTCAGTCAGTATGCAACTGTCCTGTCCTTTCCTATGGACAGATACAGAACTCAGCAACCGCATCGACAACGGTATTGCTTCACATCATTTTGTAATCATCTAATCAAGGCACACACTGTTTGCTGCTTGACATCTGTGTTACAGAACACATGATGTCCATGCCGAGTAGTTCGTTCTAATACCTAACCGAACGCTCTCCTTATTCATAAGATTTTTAAACCTTCCAAATGGTTCACACCAGTGGCGGAGGATTGTCGCGTCAGGTCGCAGGTGTTGCCACCGGATGCGTTGAATTGTTGCGGCGTCTCGTCTGTTCATTTGGGCGTACCGTACCACTTGATAGAAGTTTTCTAGAGCCCTGCCAACCATTTGTCGTGAGAGAACACTTTCTCTAAAACAGTTAGGCCCGTGATCGAAATACAAAACACGTTCACTGATCAGTAAGTGGACTCACATTATCCAAAGACAACGGCTCTTGCAGTCTTTTCCCTTCATCTCTAATTATAGGCCTACTGCAGCCGTCCTGCCGTTTCATGTAGATGAGAGAAGTTTCTGGGTGGAACGCTTGAGCCGTCCTGCCATCGTCACTAGTGACTAATGTAACGTGTTGCTTACTGTACGATACGCAGCTTCAGTAGCCACGCCTGGGCCGCCTGCACAACGAATATGCATCGGCGTTACTTTCTCTAGTTGGATGTTTACATTCTAAGTCGTATTCTTGAAGGATTTTCTGTCGTTGTGCAGGTTGGCCTTCGTAGTCCTCAACGTTGTGAAGCTAAAGATGTGATTGATGGTCAGTGCAAACACTGAACCGCTTACTCAAAATATGATGTTGGTATTTTTCCACGAAGAAAACCATAACCATCATCTCCTTCCTGCTAGTGTGGTAATCTCGTCCTCCGTTACCAGAACTGTAGTTTTTATAAACAATCAATCTTTTTGTTTATTAACACCTTTTACGACAATATAGCCCAAACTACTCAGTCACTAGCGTCGATGTCCAAGATGTACCAGCGGGCGGAAAGTTAAGAGTTCGGCAGTGACAAGATAGACGCGGAACACAAATAACGGAGGAGAGCCCCACATGTTCCTTTGCATTCTTCGTCAACAGTGCGAACCTCGGCATGGATCTTCCATAATATGATGCTAGATCTAAGAAACACAACACCTTTTTAGTGTTTTCTGGGTTACACCAAGTCACAACTTGTTCAACTTTCACTGGACCTGTTTGAATGGCTTCTTTGGGGATCACATACGCCAGATTCAGTGTTTCTTTTTACAGTAGGTGACACGTAGTGCGGTGGGCCGTCAAATCCACTCGGGGTAGTTTTTTAAAGACGCTAGATAGGTTCCTCAGTTGTCCAATGTTTGTTTTCCGGTGAACGATTACGTCGTCGAAGAAAACGAGAGGCCGTCGGAGAATAAGGTCACTCAACAGATACTGCATCAGAAGTTGAAACATGGTGTGGGGATTTGACAGCTCCAAGGGTAATATTTGAAACCGATATGGTTCAGTGAATAACAAAGGCTCTGTTTTCGCCCCCACGTAATGTTACTATCTCAAGTTGTCACTAGCCTGAGGCTAAGTCCAGCGTGCTGCAGCGTCTAACAGATCATTATTACAAGGTAATGGAAACGCATCCTCAACAGTAGGCTGTTTCAACTACTTGTAGCTAGCACATAATCGCAAGCTACCACCTTTCTTTCCCACCAAAACAGTAGGGGAGTCCCAACACAAGTTCGGTGGCTGAATCACAGTTTTCTAGAGTTCAACAACACTCCTTGTTTTAAGGCTACTGGAATTCTGCTGTGCAGTGTTTTCGTAGAAGGTGCGTCTTCTGTGTCAGTTACGCACCTCAAAACCGCACAGCTACCGCGGGCTAGGGTTGTACGTCGATTGTTTCATCACGATACCAGGTTCCATCTCCGAGTCGTCAGCTAAACTAAGATGAAGTCGGTACATGGGAGCTCTTATGAAGCACATCCAACCGCTGTGACCCATCCGACGATTGAAGAAGATAACTCGTCGTTTTGCAGCGCAAAGCACGGCGCTGGTATTGTTACAACGGCGCGCTGACACACCCTAATTCCTCCGCAACTTGCAGCATTGCTTCCAGCATGGCTGATGACTGCAGTAAGGACTCACGCTTGAGGTTTGCGCTACACACTCCGATAACCAATTGTCTCAACGTGAGTATATCGTGTCCTAAGACAGACTCGCTGTAGTACATCTACACGGCGAGGCAACGGAGTTCCCCCAAAAATGTACTGACCCTTTCGACTGACTGTTTTCGTCTGTTCTGATACTGTTGCCTCTGTTTTACCGGGAGCATGTGTTACCCTATCAATTGGCGGAGGTCTAGGAAAGTCGTATCACAGATCCACGTATCCATCATTTGAGGGTTGAGAACAATATCCAGTACCTCATCCAACGAAAGACAGAAGAGAACCATTTTGCACTAGCCAGAGGAGAACTGATTGGCGTAAAGCCTTGCCACGCTCTACCACAGTCGGTATGGCATTCCAAGAGCAAGCTTTCTGACATCGGCAGGGTTTATTACAGCTACCGTCTGGCATGAAAAACAGCATTCTCCGTCCTAGTCGAGGTGATCACTGCCTATTCCGTCGCATCTGTCGTTCACTGTTCGCCTGAGCCCGGATCGCCTTTCATCTGTTTTTTCAACTTTTATTGGATCCTAAAAGCTTGGCGTGGTCGCCGAATTATAGTATATCTGTGAGGAGGAAGAACGAGAGGTCGTCAACAAATGATGATCGAGATTACGCATCACTATCACAAAAGTAAGGAAAGGTTACGAAACGGTTAAAAGTATTTCGCAACGATTCGTTCAGTTGGTTTTTTCTTGGTTGAAGCCTGTTTCTTGCAGGCTGCGCAAACCGCCGACACTGAAGTGTAAGGCAGAAAAGCGGTGGTTAGCTGCGGCTTAAAAACATACGACGCGCACTCCTTCGGTTCCTGTTCACTTTTCAGAACGAATTTTCTCACATGATCCTGAAATATTCGACTTGATTTAGCAATCGCAGTGACGCTTTCTGCTTCAAAGAAGATGTGCTTAAGGATTAAGTCGTCACGGAGTCTTCGAAATCCAAGTGGATAGACCAAAGTTTTAGGATAAGACCCACAGGAGGAATATCACGAGCCTGTGATCATTCCTGTGGCTACTGGCTGGTTGCGTCCAATAGAGAGTAAGTCTTTCTGCAAGCTGGCGTCTACGACATGACTAGCTCACAAGGGCAGTGGTCTTAAATAGGTCCCGTAAAGCCTTTCAGCGGTATACTTGTCTACGTTAGGGAGGGTTTTCCCATCACCACAAGGGCCCCAGTATCTTGTTTTCCTGCCATCTTATAGCAACGAGAGAGAAGTAGTTTGGACGACAGCCAAATCAGAGCTCAGAAAATAAATAGTCTTCAACAGAATCATTGGAGGTCGAAGGGTCGTAGATGTAAGTAATCGCAAAATATGCCGTTGGATCGAGCCAAGTATGAGCTTTCTCGGATGTGGAGGACGACCTTAGCAGACTTAGAATTACAGAACTCAGGAACGAAATAGTTTCCAACAAAACTTTTCGAAGTCGGGGGATCGGAGATGTGGGGGAAGGGTGGTGGTCTGTTCCACCCATGATGGCTAGTCTCCCAGGCCCACACGGCTCCACTGACGCCATGCTAGCACACAACATAGATTAATTAGGGATGATATACGACGGGTTCGGGAAAATTCTCACATACGAAAAGCCACTCATCGTGCACACAAGTGTTTTGGTTTAGCTGAACTGCAATGCACAACGCGTTCGGTTTCGTCATATTCAATTTGATCTGCTTACTCCTGTGAGGTTTCTCCGTTCGCTACCATTTGTTTGACCTATCTGAAGATGTCTGACCACCAGCAATCAGAAAAAAGTGAGTTCATATTAAAGAATGCATTTTACTCTCACTGAGGTTTGTAATTATTAGTCCGTCGTTCCACCATTTGTCGTCGCGTTCGTCGTATCATGAAACATTTTTATGCCTGCATTTCTACTGCTGTGGTGGAGTTCGCTGATTGTCATGCACCGTGTTTGATAGAAGGTGCTTGTTAATGTTTCCCTTGTATAAACTGCAATGTTGGGTGTTCTCGAACAGGCAGCAGATCAGTTTGAATTGTTGCAGCAAAATCCTGAGTCTGAAAATGCCAAGTCTATGTTGTCAAACATCCTTGTCGATTGGCTTCGAGAACGGGTCGTTTCAAACGATACTCCCAGAGTTCGTGAACTGCCTGAACTGCCATCGGATTTGAGAACACCGATGGAAAATCCGCAGGCATCGTTGATGCATAACGTGTACTCTGGTGAATATACACACTTCCGATTGGTTAATAACATTACACAATCGTTAACATACCGCCAGGTGCGGAACGTCGAAGTCACTGCAGTAGACTTGAATATTGCTAGCTTGTCATTAATGAAATCGGGAATGAAAAATTCGTAGCCTATCTTATGCCGTCTGTGTGAGTCATCGTATTTCAGCCTTTCAGTGCTGGCATCGACGGTGGAAACCGTAAAGCGAATGACGTTAACTGTTACCTTCATGACGCTGTTGATGAACTGTGTGATGTGTTATCAGCCGGTATACTGTTTACGGGGGCTAACGTGAGCTTTAGCCAGGAGGCTATCATCTCTGATAGACCAGCTTGTATTTTTGTTAAACAAATACGTAGCCACGGTGATTATTATGGGTGTGATAAATGTAACCAAAAGGGACTGTCCGTCAGTCGTTTACTCTAAATGTCGCTTCCGCAAAAAACGACGCCACTTTTGCATTTCACTTCCAGCGATCACTTCTCCGTTCGGTTTCTTCCCTAGTGATATGATAGGCTGTTTTCTAATAGACTACATGCATTCTGTGTGCTTGGGCTTGGTCTGTCGGTTGATCAGCAACTGGACCTCGGGGTCCGTTTCACCGAACGCGCACATTAGTTCCCAATCCACCAACAGAATCATTACCAGAAGGCTGCAGTATTCGACAAACTGCAATGTGATTTTCTCCCCAAATGTTGTGGACTACTGAACTTCAAGCGGTAGAAGGCAGCGGAATGCAGACTTCTTACTTCATCTAGGCTTTGTTGTATTCTGGATTGTGCGATGTATACTTCTTAGATTTTTCAGTAGCTACATATATTTTTTGTCATCCCACTTTCCACCGTGTTTATCATGACTTTTCTAAACAGTCGATTAATGTGTTCGTACACAGTTTTTCGCGGTATCATGTTCAAGGTGAGATAGTGTGTGATGTACATCCGTTAATTCGTCTAGCAGACGACGTTTTTAATCATGGTGCTCTCGACCAGCTTCCAGCATTTCCATTTGAATCAGTCACGTATAAACTAGTCTATGATCTACGGTCCGATTAAACCATTTAGTCAAACTTATAGGCGGCTGTTTCAATACAAATCCATACCTGCTGTTACTGTTTGTTATATCTTGCATTCAGATATCGATGTACCAATAAAAATCCCATGCACTCAAAAGCGCGCCAAGCGATTGGGGCGCAGCCTATCTCGCGCTTCTTTTCTTTCTTCTCTTGGTTGCTGCCGTTGGCCCCAGACAAGACTAGAGCTAACTACTTATCATATCCCCAAATTGCTTGAAATATACCGTTTGTTTGCAAACCTCATTGCGTTCTTTATTTCAATGCCTGTTAGGACTACGTTTCGATTGACATTCAAGAAAGGCGTTTCAAACTCGTAACTGACGGGGAAATAGCGTATACTCACTTGTCCACTGCACTGTATCCAGTGTGGGTGTGGACACGTGGATTGATCCCTTTTGAGTATTGCTCCCCTCTTGAAAGTGGGGATTAGGACTTTCGCTTTGGCTCGAAGATTGTCGTCGTTCCTGATGCCCGACCTTGATACAATAATCAGAGGACGCTTCTGTTGCTCTTGCAATGACTGATCTAGTGAGAGTTTTTACGTTGGTGGTAGTTGTCTTCATTTCTACCATCTTATTTAGCAAAGTCATATACTCATCTTTATCATTAACGCCACCTTCCTGAACGTGTCTTTTTCCTGCTCACTGCGAGTGGCGAGCAACGGAACGGGTGCGTGTATGGACGAAATGCAACTTCCTCCAATGTAAATAATCTTTTCGAAGAAATGAGGAAAGTTTATTGGTCCCTCTTAAGGCCAGTACACTTGGACTGATACTAATGTAAGCATGTCTGTATAGCACACTCAGTAGGCGCACAGCAGCCAAATTGGCCATGGATATTTGGTTCTGCCCATCCACCAATACTGCTGGATCTCATGCGCGTGATTGTGTTGTAATACGTGAACACAAACTGCAGGTGTTTATCTTGTAAACGCGGTAAACAGCGGAACAATACGCGATGCGGGGAAATAGTGAAGACGAACAACTATCTAGTCAAGTTGCGATCGACGTGATGAACAACTTAGACGATGAAGAAAACTGTACAAATTATCAAGCACACGGCATCGGAAGTCAATTCTAACAGCTCCAGAGTGGCTGCACAAAATTTTCAGTGAAAATTTGAGTTAACCACCGAAAGGTATATATATAAGGTTTATTCTGTATGTAGAGCTTTCATTATTTTGTACTTCATTTTGTTAACATTGCGTAACTGCTGCACCAGACCACATTGTACATTTTTGTTTGACTTGAGTAAAAACAACAACACAACACGTTTTTCGAACAAACTCTGCTACACATGCTTGCCGGTTCTTCTTACGACGCCAGAGGATGCCATCCAGGTTAAAGCTTTTTATTTGTTGGATTAACCTTCAGCTCTGTTACTTCGCATCCTCAGCTACACTTGGGACAATCTGAATACTTTCCACCGTCATTGGACGTCTCACGAACATTGTCAATCTTTGGTGAGTCCAGTCCTTGGCTTCACTCGATATTTTTGTCTCGAGAATTACCGTAGTTCATACATCTGTTCCATTACAAGTTAGTGAGCCCGACGTGACAGTTTCCTTTACCTACCTTATTTTGGGTATTTTATTATTCTGACATGTCTTAGTGCAGTGTTCAAGTTGACAATGATTTCATTAAGGTATTCATTACTATTCGACTTCCCAGTTTTTGTACTTCTGATCCCCGATGGTGGTTTGGTCAGGTCGAGGCCATATTCAGAACTCATAGAGTTAAGTCGCAACTTATGATGTATTCATATGTAGTTCAGTCTATCCCAACTGGGATTGCAGAAGAATTTTGTGGTCATATGAATGAAGTACCTTCTGAATGCCCATACGACACCTTAAAAGAAGCCTTCATAAATAGGATTGGACTGTCGAAGCAGAAGAAGTTAAACTAGCTGTTTTCCAATTTTGAGCTGGGTGATCGTAAACTGTCGCAACTACTCCGACGTTTGAAACAGCTGCTTGGACTTCGAAAAATGGACGATTCTAGTTTTCGACAGCTCTGGTTAAAACACCTGCCTCCGTCTACCCGCGAAATACTGGCATCGTTTAATTCCATCGTCCCCATTATGGAATTAGCTGACGCTGCGGATAAGATGGTGGAAGCTAACCCATCTTCCCAGCTGGCTCCTGTCACCTTTCCCACCTCACCTCAGCAACCAAACGACACACCGCTCAAATAGCTGCACTCACAATGCAGACGTAGCAGATGATAAACCATATTTCTCGTCAGTGCTGGTCATCATCTAGTTTGCGTCCATTTGACCGTCAGCGTTCGCATACACCGAACCGGGATACATCATATTGTTGGTATCACCAGAACTTTGGTCAGCTTGCAAGGAAGTGTAACCGGCCACGCTGTTTCAGATCTACCCCTTCGGGAAACACACTGGCCAGTCAGTAACGACGATGACCGTCGCTGACTCAATTCCAACATGTCGCTTGTTTTTCATATCAGATAAGTCTGCTAGTGTCAGATTTCCCATCGATACCGGAGCCGAAGTGAGTGTAATTCTACGGCGATTGGAAAACATCCCCCCACTTAATTCGCCCGCCCTGCAAGCTGCTAATGGAATTTGAATAGCAACATACGGCACGCACTCACTTACGCTAGATCTAGGATTGCGGCGCCAATTTCGTTGGATTTTCGTCACTGCAAACGTTCAGAATGTCATTATCGGTTCTCATTTCCTGTTATTTTTCGGACTTAGCGCTGACGTGCAACAAAAGGATCTTCTGGATCGCACAGCGCTGCTAACGGTGCACGACACACACGCCAAGATTAATTCCATAGGTCTGAGTTCCCTCATACCACAGGCGGCACCATGATTTTCTGCGTTGCTCCAAAGTTTTCCAAAGCTTACAACTCCTTCGTACGACCCCCTTAAAGTTAAACACGAAGTAGTTCACCACATCAACACTACAGGCCGTCCTACTAACGCTCGACCGCATCGACTTCCGCCCGCAAGGCTAAAGGCTGCTAAAGCTGAATTTGATCACATGTTGCAGCTAAGTATTATCCGGCCATCAAACGGTTGTTGGTCAGCTCCATTGCACATGGTTCCTAAAACGTCAGGCGACTGGCATCCGTGCGGCGATTTCCGCGCACTCAGCAGCGTCACAACCCTCGAACGTTACCCAATTCCCCATATTTATGACTCTTCTATTACTCTCGACATCAAAACCGTCTTTTCCAAAGTTGACTTAGTGCGCGCTTATCATCATATTCCCGTGGCCCCTGAGGATATTCCAAAAACGACAATCACAGCCCTGTTTGGTCTTTTAATGTGTCTCAGAATGTCATTTGGTCTATGTAACGCCGCCCAAACTTTTCAACGTTTTATAGACCAAGTTACCCGAGGTATTGGTTTCGTATATGCTTAGCTTGATGACGTGTTGATTGCTAATCGAGATCACTGTGGACATGAAAAGCATCTCCGTTTATTATTCGAACGGTTCGTGCAATTTGAAATCTCTATTAATCCCTCCAAGTGTGTCCTTCTTGCTGATCCGTCGGAATTTTTAGGGCGTATAATCGATTCCAAGGGCATCCGACCGTTGGACACAAAACTCAAAGCGTTACAAGATTTCCTCTTTCCCGACTCAGTTAAGAAACTCTGACGTTTCATCGGTAGGATCAACTACTTTCATCGTTTCATACCACACTGTTCACATATTCTACAACCGTTGACCGACCTCCCAAATGGATCAAAGAGAGGCTTTGTCTTCAATGCCCATGCGTTTAACACGGGCAAAAAGCACTTAGCGAAATCATTGCCTTGTTTCGTTTTAATAGCGACCCTAACATTCGATTGTTTCTGTCGGCCGATGTTTCAGCAAACGCAGTGGGAGGAGTTCTCCAACAGCTGGTCAACAAGGAATTACAACCCCTCCCGTTTTTCTCACAAAAGCTTTCCCCTGCACAAGCTAATTATAGTACGTTTGGCAGAGAACTACTCGCGATATACCTGTCGATTCGGCATTTCCGGCGCTTGTTAGAAGATCGAGTTTTCACTGTTCTGACAGATCACAAACCACTTGTCTACGCGCTCAACTCCTCACCGGACAAACATTCCCTCCGTGAAATCCGTCATTTTGATTTCATTGCAAAATTTACAACGGATATTCGTCACAGTCCAGGATCTGCCAATATCATCGGCGACGCCCTTTCCAGACTACATATTGATGCGGTTCCAACTTCACCAGAGGTAAGCCTGGAGAAACTGGTAAAAGCACAGCTGAACGACGAGGAATTATCTCACTCGGAGACATTCTCATCTCTGCGGCTGTTCAAGGTTCCCATCCCTCACTCTCATTCCACTATCCTGTACGACGTATCTATTCTCAATCCTGGACCGTTTGTTCCAATAATTTGTCGTAGGCCCCTGTTCGGCTTCCTACATTCGCTTTCACAGCCCGGAGTACGCGCCACTCCCAAACTCATTTCTCAACGTTACGTGTGGCCTAGTATGAACCAGGATGTAAGCATTTGTGGGAAATCTTATTTGTATTGCCAACGTAGCTAGATCCGTCATCATGTTGTCTCGGCAGCTCGCCATTTCCCCACAACGAATTCTCGTTTCTCTCACATCCATCTAGATATTGTTGGTCCTCCACCTCCTTCCGATGGAAAGACTTTTCTGCTTACTTGTGTTGTTTGTTTCACTCGCTGGTCGATGGCTATTCCCATGCTAGAAATCACTAGTATTACAGTTGTCAGGACGTTTCTGTTCCACTGGGTTGCTAACTTCGGTGTACCTCCAGTAGTTACTACCGATAGAGGCGCGCAGTTCCAATGCCAGTTCTACCGTGATATGACGTGTATGCTTGGCTGCGAACACGCCAAATCGACTGTACATCACCTCTCTTCGAATGGTCTAGTGGAACGTTTCCACTGACAGTTGAAAACATCATTAATAGCCCAATCTTCACAGCACAAATGGACGAAGTGCCTTCCACTTGCACTGTTAAGTATCACATCAAACATTAAGGAAGATCTTGGAATCACTCTGGCAGAACTAGTCTATCAATCAAGTCTGCGGCTGACCGGAGAATTGTTCCAATATTCACTTCACATAATTAATCCAATGAACTATGTGCAAGACCTTCGGAGACACATGGAGGGCACTCTATCAATCCCTACGCGGAAGCATACATGGCGCAGTCGCAGTCCCCGTGATTCACATATATGCACACATGTGTTTGTCCGCTGTCATTTAGTAAAGCGTTCACTGCGACCTCCATACCTTGGACCATTGAGAGTAACAGGACGCAATGACAAGCACCTCACCATTGATTCTGCAGGAAAACGTGATACCGTCAGCATTGATCGTCTGAAAGTGGCGTATGTGGGCAGTGACTTTCTACAATCACCAAACAAATTGATACGTCAGTTTACAACAAATCTTCCTCCCCTACCCCTCAGGCAGTTCCCACAATCCCAGTGAGCACATCTCCCAACATCCAGTCGCCACTTACGGACACGAACACATCCCCGCCAAATTTAACTATTCGCACAGGTATACATATTAATTTGTCTACTCGTTTCCGTTACATCGCTTCAGTGGTGTTGATTTTGTTTTCTATCCAAGCATCAACGCTTACTTTAGATGCTCTGGGAAGGGAATATTGCAGAGTTTTCATAATTTTGTACTTCATTTTGTTAACATTGCGTAACTGCTGCACCAGACCACATTGTACATTTTTGTTTGACTTGCGTAAAAACAACAACACAACACGTTTTCGAACAAACTCTGCTGCATATGCTTGCCGGTTCTTCTTACGACACCAGTGCCCAAGTAGCACAACGGCGGGGGCCCGCGCGGGCCCCACGTGGGCAGAAGGCGGGCGTACGGCGGATAGTGGGACTAGGACCCCGAGCGGGCCCCACGCGGACATCGGCGGACAGTGAAAAATATTTGCGAGCAGAGCTTTGTCAGCCTTTCTAATACCGACGATTTTATTCAAAACAATTTCGGTACTCATTCTGAACGCCTGGGAAGACTCCCAACCCACCCCCGTTAACTAATTTTGAGGAGAAATCCACGAGAGAAATAGGAAGTATATTCTATCCTTTTACAACATTTTTGTTCCGACTTGCTCAGACACTCCAGAAACAAATTTTTCCATCAGAATAGTTCAATCCTATTCACCGGCAGCCCGATTTCTCCCATAGCATCCAAGGATAACCGAAACAGAGAAGGAACAGGACGAAAAAAAAGGGTGCAAGATACAGCTGCACGGATAAAGTAGAAATAGCATATTTCCGTACATAATCGAGATAGAGTAGAAGAAAAACACAGTAACCATACAGTTTTCCTTCAAGACATCCTCATAATACTACAGATATTCGCCAGTTCATATCCACTAACCCGAATATGCCATCCTGAACTTGCACAAAATTCAAACATAAACCATGATAATAAAAGTTTTATGGGTGTGTTTGAAATCTCAGATCTCCGTAAATAATCGAGAAAGAGCAAAAGTGAAACACAACAGTCTTACAGTATTCATTCTAGGCATTCTAGTAATACTATACATATTTGTCCGTTCATATCCATGGTTACCATGCGGGTTAAAACATCTTATTTGCTGAATTAACTTTCAGTTCTGTTACTTCGCATCCTCAGCTACACTTGGAACAATCCGAATACTTTCCACCGTCATTAGATGCCTCACGAACTTTGTCAACCTTTGGTGAGTCCAGTCCTTGGCTTTTTAGTGCGCACGTGCACTAAGTTAACGCCCTCTCAGATATACGCAACAATATCTGACACGAAATGAAGATACCGATAATTATGGAGACCGAAAATACATTATGTGATAATTACAATTGGTCTCGATCAGCGCTAAACGACACAGATACGCAGAAATAGCTAGGGAGGTTAAGGATCCGACCGTCGAGCGCACGAGCAAGCCGGAAGAATGTACATAGCGCGCTTGGCGCTCCTGTGCTGACGATCATGCAAAGAAACAAATTCGATCGCATGCATTAAACAGACTGCAAGCATAATTCCTTAAGATCCTATGTACAATATGAGTTAAGATTTTGTTAAGGATTGTACACATCGTACAGTAGGCGGACCAAGGGTATCTCCAGGTCACTACAGCTTCACTCGTTATTTTCGTATCGAGAATTATTGTAGTTCACACATCTTTTCCATTACAGACGTTCTAAATATTTTCAGGTCACGCTGGGAAATACGTGCAAATGCCTCTTCGAAGAATTACATCGTTATATGACATAATTGCAGTCGGGAAAAATGTTGAAATAATTCGGCTTGAACAAGGGGAGGTGGAATGTTCCAAAATCCCGCGAAGAATTGAGCAGACTGCAACACGGGACGTTGTCGATTGTTGGAAAACGTTAAAAAGTTAAACATCTCACGATTCGTTTGGCTAATACTGGGTTTTGTGTGTCTGTTCATCGTTCAAATATTTCTTGCGTAACGGAAGCTCGTTAGCGTAAGAAAGAGAGCGCGATTCGATGTGTTGAGTGAAAAAATGTGGAGTGATCACATGTGTTACGAAGAATAATGTATATGCTACCGTTTCCTTTCAGAAACTTCGTACGATATCGATATTTTTTGTATTTATTTTTAATAGAGTATGGAATATTGACTAGCAGTTGTTACAGTGTTCCGTGTTAAGTGGGTAGTCAACAGCTACTCCTAAAATAATTATCACTCGGTAACAAAAACTTCGTGTGAAGTTTTGACGTCAGTTTCTTTCATTGAGTCAATGTTTAAGCATGAATTTAGGTTTGGTAGCACACAGTGTTTACTAGGTGGTTAGTGAGGGTTTGAGGCAGGGGAGACAGCACAGAATGTTAATTGGAGTTGTAGTGTACACAATTCACAGTTATATTTCATGTTATTTTTGTACATTTTACATATATCGTTTCGTTATCTCCATTTGTACACTTGTTTGAAATCATCACCATTACTTTCTGAAATTGTGTCGTCAACACTAATAAAAGGGAGTTGCCGCGCTTCATCTCTGATCTCTTCCTTCGTGCTGACTTTTGAGCTGGTAAAGTAATTGCACGGTGAAATATTTTACCTTTGAGCTTCAACTGATCTCTCGACGCTTAACGTTGATCACCTCGCGCAGCGTTTAGGGTTACCTGTTGGTCATCTAACGAATCTGCTCTCTGGCTCTGTCCTACTCTCTTGTGGTGGCCTATTCAGTCCAGTAGATCTTGACTTATCAGCAAGCCGTTCTTATTCTACTGATACGTCTTCCATTTTATTTGTGCGCTAACCTTTTGAGCCTATCATTTATCGTTATAACTCTCCTTTGGTATTACCATATTGTGACCATTTTTGTCATTTGCTTGGTTAGTCCATTTCAGGTTTTAACGGTATTATTCAAGTTAAACAAGGGAGCTTTTCTTTCCCACAGTTTTTTGTGGAGTGTTTTGTATACCAGTCAAGTGAACCGTCAATGCCGACTACCATCAACTGTAACCTGATGGCTTACCAGGGTGAATGGGTTTTTACCAATGAGCCTATATATAATATGTGGGAAAAGTGTATATGTGAGTTATAATCTTGCTTTTCTGTTTGCTTTTGTTCTAAGTGCAACTCCATACAAGTATATTTTACTAAATTTATTATAAGCTTCAAAATTTATATTGTCCAACATTCTGAGCAATGCGTGCACAGTGACACACTTGAATAAAATGATGCGGGTTCGTGAATACGCAATGAACCGAATGCTGGATAGGGTGTGAGTGAACGGTGGATAAGCAGTGAACAGTTCCAGGCAAGCTGTTTCAAATGGGAGATTAACAGTAGACTCGGGTGCCTACGTTATGTGCTGCTGACGCTTAAATGTTCCCCGGACCTCATTCAAACGAGTCGTCATGAGATAAACAATATGTTTGATGATGTGAAAAAGCTGTTCGATCCCTTTTTAAAACGCTGAATGTTGCTACTGGCATTGATTTCATTTGGAAGTCTATCACAAACAGAATATTTTATAACGAGGAAGTCGGCTGATATCTTCTCCCCAGCTAACAAGATTGGCAGGGTGGGACCTCTAGTTCTTAGACCATATGGAGAGCCGTGTCGAAAGTGAAAGGCGAACGCTGTAGTGATCACGCTCGAGTGTATCAGTTTATACAGAAGTGTGAGATCCAACTCCAGTCTTCGTAACCAATGTGGACCAATACTAAGTGTTTGTCAAGGATGAATATCCTAGTAAGATTAAGGAATGACCAGGAGTTATGTGAGTGTGGCTTATGAGTCCAGTCAGCCAATAGTGGTTAGCTATTTGAATTGTAATCCCTATCTCTCAAAAAATAAATAAACTCCGGTGTGTAGCGACTATAACAAATGATAGTTTTGATAGTCGCATCCACATGTACATTTTTAATGAATTTGGATTTGTGCTTACTTTTCTATTAGTCAAGCTATTCCATTTGAATATCCGTCCCGGGGCTACAATTACAACTCGCTCCGTGCCCCGCTATATTGACGTGTTTCTCTGTAAACTGTACTTTCCAGGGTCGATACAAATACACGAGGGTCAACGCGCTGAGTCCTTGCTTTTCATTATCGATTTGTTTCCGATAGTGACTATAGACTGGGTAATAATCTGTTAAGTAAGTTCCAATAAGTGGTGAAGTTCAGGTTGGGAAGTAGATCAAAATATTATGCAAGTATTAGAGCAGTGTTGGAGTACACGCTAGTGCGCTCTAGACAGGATATGGAAGAAAACCAAACTCCAAGGTCGAATGGGAAGAAAACAGACAAATCATTCACCATACGCCAACAGAGGTGAAAGAGAAAGAAGGAGAAGTACCACACACACCCAGGTATTTGAAACTGCCAAACGACAGTAGTCATTGTTTGATGCCAACAGGAAAAAAATGGTTGTAACGTAAGCATAAATTACTGGTTGTCTCTTTGTCGGTGTTTTAGTTTAAGCACTTTGGTGATCTTCGGTGGCTGCATCTTGCAAACTGCTATATTTATGTCACCATGACCTACGGCGTCGATGGTTCTCTTACGTAGTGCGCGACTCCATTTCCGGCCATGAAGTGGTTGAACATCGAAATTTCGGACGCCCGTATGGATGATATTTCTGTGAACCTTCCAGTTCTGAGGTTATCTCATCCCAGAATTTAGAGTCAGTTTCACAGCGCGAAAGACTTACTTGGACAGAACTGTGGTGAGATCACCTTCGACGTCCCCAAAATTCCAAATTTCCTGCGACGTGAGAGTTGCCTTGCCAGTGCCACCGCGCCGAATCACTTTACCTTGCGAATATAAATTTACTACAAACCACCAGCATCAAATTTAGTGTGTTGGCTTAGGTATCGCAGTTTTACTCGCAGGTGTATAATGAATCCGCGCCATCTCTACCATTGTGGGCTACATTTACTAGGATAACAACGCTTCAGCTACTACCGTTAGGAACGCCGCTCAACCAGTATGACGCTTGTTTGAATTCTGAATTTCGACTGAAATTTTCGTTGACATTCATCCTCTCTGACGGCTTCTGTGCCGTTGTTCTGAAGGTTCTCTCACTTCCAGTACCCTAGCACCCCTAAACGTTGCACTGTGAACAGTGAATAAATACATAAATAAAGTTTGTTTGCAGATCCACTGCCTTCTCACTGTGACTTCTGATCCGCGTTTGGATCCGCGTTGGGGGAACCTTAGTTGTATGAACCTCTCAACTAGCATCACGAAGGCACCTTGGTATCGCAACTTCCGACCACCAGGATTTCGCTTAACTAGTCGCAGCTTTTATCGATGTGTCCAAAGCGTTCGATTCTATCCCACAAGATTCGATTATGAGATCGGCCCGAGCCTTCAGTGCTCCTCCACCTCTGACGCATTATATTGCCGACTCCTACAGGAATGCTCCCGCCATGCTCAATGGCTCCGTTCCCCCGTCCTAGCGTGGTGTTCGCCATGGTGACCCATTGTCCCCGCTTCTGTTCATCATGGCAATAGATGAGAGGTTGGCACTATCTCGGCCGGAGCTTGGCTACCAGTTTCACGACACGCTGGTTGGCGGTTTTGCCTACGCCGACGATCTGATCCTCCTAGCTGAGAATCGTACGCGTCTTTCTGAGAAGCTTACAGCCGTCGTTAGTGCCCTGGAACTATCCGGACTGAAGATCAATACACAGAAGACTAAACTCACGGTCATCCGTGGTGCCCATAAACATGACGCAACTGCTATCTCTGATGAGTCTATCCACTTCGACCCGGACATTATCCACTCACTAAGCGCCTCTCAGACGGTGACCTATCTAGGTATCCCGTTCACCTGGAAGGTTAAAGCATTCACCAACCACCGTCTGCAACTTCGAACGATGGTGGATGAAACTACCAAAGCGCCCTTGAAACCAAACCAGCGTCTTGAACTCCTAATACAGCATCTGATCCCGAAGATGTATCACTCATTGGTGTTGATCCGAGTTCACTGTAACACGCTCAAAGCAGTGGAGTGTACGATTCGCCAGTTTGTTCGACAGTGGCTCCACCTTCCTAAAGACACACCAAGCAGCCACATCCACACCCCAATTC
>LUCH01006890.1:17682-28758 GCA_013368495.1 Paragonimus heterotremus
GTTAGTGGACGACGGTCTAGCGCATACCCACTTGTCCACTACATCATCAAGCGCGCGTGTAAGCCGGAAGGATGTATATGACGCCATTAGCGCCCATAGGCTGACAAGTATGCTTTAGTGCACGGCGCACTAAGTCGTTTTCCCAGGCGTGAGTTAACTAGACGCGAAATATAAAGATGCCGTTGAGAGGGAGACGGAATATTTATTGCACGAAACATACAGATAGTCTCTTATAGCGCCGGGAGGAACACCGGCTCGTAAATTAGCTGGAAAGGCTGGAGGCCGGCCGTCGACGAGTGATTAAACCGGAGGGGTGTGACAGACGTATGCGTTCGGGTTCGTGCCACGGTCACATGGCATGCAGAGAAACAATCGGACAACGTGCATTGTGCGAACTTCCTTAATAACTAGGTGCAATATGCAACCGTTAGTTTTGAAACTATTTTATGCATTATACCCCAAACAAGCCAGTGAAATCTCCGGGTCGCTACAATGCAGACGAACAAACGCGACTATGTGCAGCAAGCAGACGGCAGGCAAAGATGCCTGGGATTCTGTGTACAATGCGAACTAATATTTCGGGAACAATTTAACACATCGTACAGCAGGTGTACCGGGGTTATCTTTAGATCACTGCAAGAGGATTCCATTGGCAATCGTTTTGCTATCAGGTCGCTTTGATGGAGTGGTCAGCTGGCATGAGTTCACTTGCGACCATTCAAAGTACTGTTCATGTTTTCCAACGTTAAAAACGTAGCTGAATGCAAAAAAGTGGGGTTTGATTAGATGAAAAAAGTTCACAAAGTGAAAGCGATTAGAAGCGTATGAACTTGACCCTATCTTCTGCGTATTATGCCAGAACGTCTACGGACAAAGGTGAAGTCGGTTCGACGTTACAAAATTCTCAAACTTTCAGCGACTTCAGGCCATCTCATTAGTCCCGTTGTATCCACTTGTGTATCCTTTTGAATATAAATCCACCGCAATCCACAAACTGTCGAGTTTGTGTGTCGGGTAGGTAACACGGTTTCACTCACGGTTGCGTGATAAGTAAACTTCATTTCCAGTGACTTATTATACGTTCTTCGGCATAACGATGTTTTACTCGTTGTCGTTAAAAATAACACTCCACCATGCCTGTCCGAATTTTCCAGAACTACGGGAGTCCCAGTTAACGTTCTTTTTCTGTGGTAGCCCGCTTACTAATACACTGAGAGTTCTTTCGTGATTGCCGCCCTAACGGCCCAACTCGCATTCTTTTGAGTCTGCTTTTTTGTACACTGAGCGAACCAATGAATATGGCCTAGTTGCGGATGCATCCATCGTTTCATTATGACCTCCGATCTGCATCAGCGTAAGGTCAGAGAATTCTGGACGAACAAATCAACCAGCGTAGGAATTAGCATCGCGATAGATAAGACTAGAATAAATGGCCTGAAATTTAGGACCAAAACTTCAGCCATGACCTACTCCTCGAAGTAAAACTGGGGATGCGCTAAAACGCGTGACTCCTCTGCTGGTCTATCGTAAATCTGCTTTACTGTCTGTTATTCATCATTTACTTCAACCATGTGGTCGTCTTCTGTGAATATACTCCGCAATAGAAGCAACGAAAAATAAAGTTAAAAGAGATTTCAACACTTGCGGGCCGTCCCATGTTACATGCCGGGGCGCTTAAAATCGACCCCCAATGAATGGTTCTTGGTCTACATTTAATAATGGAAAGATCGCCGAAGAAGCCGCCTGTGTGGCGACGCTGGTATTTTTGGTAGAAGTTCGCCGATCACAACCCTGTCTTTGGCTATTCCCTTGTCAGTTTTTCGTATTGTGCCCGAAATATTTGCAGCAATTGTGAGACTCTTGCAAGGACTGACGAGACCATTCGAATTACGTGCGAGAAATCATTTCCCCCACAAATGTTTGTCTGGATATATTACTACAGCTCGATATCGCTTACCTGTCGAAGCTTGTTCCCACTCACTTCGTTCATTGTTCCCTCCCACTGCTGGACGTTTGTTTACAAGTACCCCGGTTTCGCTTGCGTTCTATCGCTCCGCATTGACGAGACTTGTTGCTCCTGGCGGTGTAAACGTGAACTACTGGATTTGGAACTCGTAAACTTGTTGGACCCAATAATGAAGTTTGCGGTGATTCTCTTCCATTTCGCTTCCAGTAGTTTTCTTGCACCTTAGCACGTTTTTAATAAGAAACCTGCCATAACGACCGCGATTTACGGATCCATATCAATGGATCGGCGGATCCAGTATTTATAGGCGCTCGATGCATTTCGTGCGCGGCTATTCCAGATCCAGTCTATCGAAAGAAGTTGTGAGTAGGTTGAGTACAGCTGGAAGAACCACTAGACGTTTGAGCCTCCCGCAGGTATTGAACGAGAATGTTTGTTTCAAAGGCACATGGATATTACACAAGATTGCACAGCTCCGCGTTGTCATATCTGGTGGCTGATGTCTCCACCCACAAATACGTGCATTCGTCAATCAACAATATTTCTGTTCATATTACATATGGCAGATTCGAGCATCCAGTGGGCACATCCAAATAAAATTTTGATTTTCCTAGGACTTGAATGGCAACGATTAGTTTGACATACTTTCCGCTGCGTTACTCAACACCTCTGGTAAACTGTCTTGCAGTAAGGTTGGAGGACATTAGTTTCGAATTAACTACAAAGCTACGCAGTCATTCTTCAAACCCTGCGTAGTCCATGAAGATCTTCCAGATCGTGGCCGGCAAAACGTCTAACTTTCAACTGCGAATGACACGCGAGCCCGTTCCCATCGTCAGAATTTTCGAACTTTCGCTTAACAAACAATCAACTCGCATGCACACGCAAGGCCCGCTTTTTTATTGTGCGGCCTCCTGGCGTGCTAAACGGCAAAATTTCCCCACGTACTTGCAACCTGATCCGATAGTTCGTTGTAAACACACTAGCAAAGATTCATATTTCTGGAGTGTTATTTTGCCTACTCCACTGAAGTTTGCCAACTTTACCCTCTTTGAACGTAGTTCTGTCCGCAGACTAGCATGGTGAACTACAAATGAAATGCATATGCACCCTGTGTTCGTCCGTCAGTTTGCCCACGGCCGGTTTACAGACATTAGGACAAACTCTGCTATAATTCTTGGGCACCTCAGTTGTATGACGACATCGCAGACGACTAACGACGACTGGAAGACGCAGTGCGCACGACTTCCCTCCTGAATAGCTTCGTGCTTCTTCAACTCGTCTTCAAATATGCAAAATCTCCTACTTCGGAAAACCGCTGTCCCCAGTGCTGTATTTGTATACGTGTGCAATCAGCAGTAGGCCTTACAAGCTATAACAACGGCAGAGAGAGCTCGTGACTCGGTAGAAATACAAATTATGTTGTCACGTTTACAAGCGGTAGACACATTCTTGTATGCGTGGACGGACGACTTGGTGGTTGTTGAAGGCGCGACCAATCAGAAGACAGCCTGAGCCCTAACACCAGCGTGAGGCACACAGGCGGCTTTGACGCATACACAACACCCAGATGTTGCTACGCTGCACAGTGTTGGTCTTTGTATGTAACCAGTACTGAGGTAAAACCGATCGGCTTCGCTGTTACCTTCGTCCAAGGATTTAAAACCCGCCTAAGGAATTATGCTATACGAAGTTGATCGCGAGACACTGATGCCACCAACAAACTGTTTATTGCAGCAACCCAGAAATAACTCCAGGCACCATAGAGCAGTACCGACCAACACGTTTGGCATATTTTATTCGTTTTGTCGTCCTTATAAGCTTTGCTAATTATGTGGCTGGCACGGGTCGAGCAAGTACCTTGACTGCCGACGTTTACGAAGGATGTTTGAAAGTTGTGGGTCTTTATAACGACGCCACGGCCTGTGACTTCCGTAACCACATAGTTCACTGAAAGTGCAGTCTTAAGTGTCCTATAGACTTTTGTTCAATGCTCCGAGGATCAGCGACACCGGCCTTCGGATACCACTGTGTGATTTGTCCATCAAACATTCCAGGGATAACGTCACCCGAGGGAGACAATGCAAACAAATTAGTCAGCTACTCACTTCCAACAACACCCCCTCCGATACGCCAACACTAACAGATGTGGCACGGGTCGCGCACAGTCGAAGTCTTACATCCTTGTACTTGCCAGTAAACCAGGGTTAACAGGACACCCTGAGCCAAAGCGCAGTAAAGTGGTGTGATCGTCTCAACGCCCTGGCGCACCACAGGCGTCTGTCTGTACGAACCAGGAAAGCTCTGGGCCGTTGGCAGTGTCATGATCGCACAACTGTTCACCACCTCAGAATGTCAGACACAAATACGTCCAGATCGGACCTCTGTCGTGAGTTCTGTAAAGGTGCAAAAGGCGAAGTCACGTTGCTCTATCAGAAAGAAGCGGATGGTCGGCGGCAACAGAGGTCTGTTTACGATCTACTCAAGGTGGACGTGAAAGACAAACCCACGTCATGAAGGCCTCGTGAATTACATCCGGGCGGACTATCCGGGTTAATCTATGTCACGTTTGGCCAGATAAAAGACATTCCTTGCACGGACTTAACGACACTTGTCTGAGAAGAAAACCAGACTTCTATTGAACGGTCAAGGCGACTCGGCGAACAGCATATCGCAACCTCAAAAGTTGAACGCGCAGTTTAACTGTATACAACATAGAGAGGAAAGATGTGGATGCCTTGCTCGCCCACAAACAGGACATTTGCCAGTGGAAGTTAGTCCCAGCCAAACTAATGTTCAACGCTGTAGAGGGAGGAATATGCAGCACTCAGTAGCCCCTGTGACCAGCAAAACTGACTGTTGCCCGTCGTCTTTCTCACAAAAACGAAGTTATCCACAGTGCCGTAGGGGTGGTGGACTTTGCAAAACAACTCCCAACTGCAGCTCCGGCTTCACACACACAGATCAAGGCCTGAGTGTGGAAAGTCTCATACGGACGTATCTCCTGGGGCTGCAAATATGGTGAAGATGAACGAGACACCGGAGGGCATCCGTGGCTGTTCATCTGCCACACAGTCAGATAATCTGGTATAGTCGATCTAGAGAGGGACAGCCTAGCCCAGAAAGTACCGTTTTTAATGTACCCGTTAAGACTGGGAACAGAATGGCTAGCACAGTGCTAGCCATTTAATTGGCTAACCAGCATTGGCCAGCTGGACACAAAGGCCTCACTTACACACCTACTGGTCTTATTCCTTCGGGTTTACACCAGATACGTGGTGTGTGGGTGGAACCGCAAGTGGTGCAGCGCAAGCCACTTGGGGTGTTGGTTTACAGCGCAGGCGTCCTTCGGCTTCGGTCACTGCGACAGGCTAATCCGTCTCGGATGCCTCCAACTCAAGACTGAGAACGGGAGTTCGCCATTATCGAGAAAACGTAACATTGGTCGAGGTTTGGTCAGTTGGTGTGTCCTCAACTGAGACCTTTTCAACGGCGACTGCGTAAACTATCGGCTGACATACGTCCCCTCACTTTCGGTTTCATTTAACATCCGCTACTAACCTGAAGGCAAATGCTATCCAGATAAGGATAATTAAGTAAATGTATGTAGCTCGTGGTGTGCGTTTGCTAATATCTTTTCTCTGGAGAGAAAGGTTCAGGAATAGTGGTAGCTTGTGGACACGAAGAAGTCTACGATTATGATTGTAATGGAGACGTGATTAAAACCCGAAATAATCGTACAAGAGAGGCCTCCTGGGCTACTCTGTTTTTTTGTACTGACCAGTTGGTCAACGGAAAGGGGGGTGTAGCAATCTCCGTCAGTGTGGGATTGCGCGCAACCTCAAACGAAGAACCGGCCAGGCTTTCGTTTGACAATTACATGTGGGTAGGTGGTGGGACATCTCACTTATCACATATCTTTTATCGTGCCCCATATTTAGCCACAGAATGGGATGTTAAAATGTTTAGTGTCATTTAACGGATCACCCTGGACCTTGGATGTCGCATCATTATTCTAGGTGACTTCAGCCCTCCACAGACGAATCTCTCCGGTTGGCCAACCTGCGGTGCCGTGGCCACCGCGTCTGACAATCCGGGACAAAAGATGTGACCCACGCAGCTAGACAACCCATCCAGGAGGTGAAGAGAAGGTCACATGCCAGCCCAACAAGACATGGTGTTAACTGCCGGTTTCCACATGGTGGACATCAGCGAAGTTGGTGGGCCGTTGGGTTCGGACGACCACGACGCAATAAACTTCTGCCTAAAACGTGATGTCACTACCACCCACTCTCTAATTCTGGCTGAACGCAATCACGGGCGAGCTAACCTTCTAAAAGTACCAGAACACCTGAATCAAGCTAGTTGGCTATCACGCAACAAGTGTGACAGGGTGGCCAAACATCCAGAGCATATAATGTCACATCTGAACAACGCGGTAATGAAGCAAGTTCTACCAAATAATTTACGCATCCCTAGCAAATCGTCTTGACTCAAACTATCAACCATGCGTCTATCGACAGGGAAGCCAGCCTTGTGGGTTTTATATATTCTTTAAGACGATGGCATCTCACATTTGGCGTGCGTGTTGTCAGCATCAGTCTACAGCAGCCTTACGCGCTGACTTCAGGTTGCATATGATGTCATTCAAAAGATTCAACGCTGACTACCTAAGAAGATACTCCAATGATGTAGATCTGCGGTATACTGTTTCAAGTCCTAAACGGGTTGAAAACGGTCATTTGGGCACAAAAAGACATCTTTCACATTTTTATTGCGGTTTTAGAATGCATATTTATGGACGAATATATCGGTTTCTTCGAGCATAATAGTTGTGTTGCAGTGAAAAATTCGGCTATGCCTAAAAATGGTTTATATTCGCAATTTTTTAACAAAAACGTTCCGCCTTTTTTCGATGAAGTTTTCGTTTTGATCTCCGTGGTCGATTTCACGCTTTTAAATTGCCCCCATCGGAAGTTGCCTGATGGAATGCACACCTGCATTGAAAAGACACTCAATTTTGCGTAGTTCGGAAGACAAATGGATTTGTCATTTCCGACCACATTGCGTTTACATTACACTTTACGTCAAATATTGAAGTAAATTCCAATGAAAGCAATGCCACCACGTTTGTGAGTTAGTTAAACATCTGATTTATACGTTTGGCCTGTTTCCCTGTCGGTATTTCAGATAGAAAATGGTCGACGAAATGCCACACCTAAGACCTATTACACCCCAAGTTATTACGTGGTTGTTTCTATCCACGGTCCATGTGAGTTGTTGTAAATAAGGGTAATATGTCCCACTCTATCAATAACGGTCGGCGCACTGTTTAATTTAGTTCCTTGTGACAGTGTTTGGGTATGACTTGTCACTAGTACGTAGCCCGGTTCTCAACTATCTGACGGTTACCCGGTCAGCATGAGTGTAGTTTGAATGTAATTCGAGTGTATTTTGAGTGTAGCTTGAGTGTGGTTTGGCAATAACCGTGGGACAAATATTAACGCTCATATGACGCTCAAAAATCTACACTCAAACTGCACTCGCGAATACGCGTCCAGCTTCACGTACAACGTCCAACCTTTGGCTCTACAGCGGACAAAAATACCATCCTTTACTATCCTCTTGGAATGCGTCACACCGGAAGAAGGCAAGTCAGGTTTACGGAAAAAAATATGCCGGGCAATTAAAATAAGGAGCATGAAGAGTTTTTTCTATCATCTCCTGTTGGTAGTAGGGCTTCCAGCGGTCTGTGCCTGTGGTAGACGTTCTGCTTCATTTCTTGGATCCACCGCTGAATACACTGCCTTCCTTATTGATGTGTTACTCCGGCGGATCACTTTATTCTTGCATCTATAAGTTACTACATGGGAAAAATTGGATGTTATCGACGACAGCCTTTGCCAACAATGTACCGGAAAAAGACTGTCCATCACACCTCACCAGCTGATGTACTTCTCCATTTCTTAGTGTATTAGAAGTCCCACGAGGTTAGCAATACACACTTTGTATTTGTTCCCGCTAGCAAGAATTAGATAGGCAACCTGAAAATTAACCACGACGTTTGTAATTGTGTTGGCCAATCCGTTGTACAGCTGCTCATTCCTCATCCTACACTCTAACAGAGTCAGATCGCCCGCTGACTCGATTGGCTGGTGAATAAGGAAGTCGTTTTCTTTAGCTTGATTGTACGGGTTCATTTTATGCAACACAGACTTGTTAAGGCGTCGTAGAACCCACACCTCTTCCTCCAGTCGGGTCAGCCTAACATTCCTGTTTCCACGCAAATCCGCAGACTTTCTTGAAGCGCACTTACCCAAGGTACACTCATTTTTGGAATTCTCCAACGGAGGAACCGGACGTTCCATGGTTCGCACAGGGCAGCTTGAACATGTGGTTGGTAAGAAAAGCGCAATTACCTAGACACAATTGGTGACAAACACGTTGCACTAGTGGAAGCTGAGGCGGTCTCGCAATGTCACACAAAGTTGTAAGAAACCGGCATGAAAACCTCTTTCTCTAGGGGCCCGTCATACCACATCGTTACATAAAATGCAGTCTTCGAGCGCGGAAAGTTCTATTCTAACTCAAAGTCGCGCATAATTGCCGGTTTATTGTGGTTGATTTTTAGACAATCACAAAAGGTTACGCTTTCCTACGACTGTCATTTACACGGGGCAAAGTTGCATCGGATGAAAGCAGTTTCAAGCAGTGCTTCACAATAAAATGCAACAACGACGTCATCTATGATGAATGAGGGGCTTTCTGGACACATCATGTTTGCCACGTACCTTTTGCACCTTCACGTCACACAGTCTGAAACCTTCTGCCATAGGACACTGACACACCAACAGTGAGTTGTGGTGCATGCCAAATAAACCAGGCCGTTGCACCTTCCCCGCGTCCGTGAACGGCCTGTTATGTGCACTGCCAACTGATTTGTCAGATAACCCCATCACCTGATATATTTGAAAATAAATATTATTAATACCTTTACTCACCGTAAGCCGAATGAGCAAAACGAAAACAGTCTGCAATATTACTTCAGTAAACAGAATTTAAAATGGATTGAACAATAACACAACCATCATAGTCAATCGCAATGCATTTGCGATCAATATCAGAATTTTTGTACGACTTTGTTTGACTTGAATGTTCAGCACATTTCAAAATGGAAATGTCTGTCGAAGGTATACATCTGTAGAACCAGTTTTCCATTCCGCCGTATAAATGGACCCAAACTGAGTCTCCATTGATCAGCGTTATCAGTCGTGGTTGTCCTTTGATAACCACTGCGTTGTCCCTCGGGGCGCTGCCATAAACGGCATCCTTCGGCTTAAAAATGTTGTACGTTGTAGAATGCAGTCTAACGGCTATGCAGTACGCATCATCCGTGTCGACTGCTGCCGGTAATTCATTCAACTTCTGATCCTTTTCTATTCCAGCGGAAAATATTTGCTGCTTGCAAGGCAGGCGATTGTACCAGACTTCTTAGTATACCCAGGTAGGGCTGGAATGGGAAAGCTGAGTGGGAATCCAAATGCTCACGACGAAGCACATCGCCGGCAGTATGGGTTACTCCATAAAAACTGTAAATCAAACGTCGTGCACCGTAGACACTTGCAAACTTTTGCGCAGTATTCGTCAACGCTGCACTAATGAACCTGTCATTATGTAACGCATATGACAGATTGCACATTACATAGAAGCAAATGGAGAGGTTCGAAAATTATCGTACTCCAGATCGTTCGGAACCCCCTTCATGGTCACTGTTCCTAGATAAAATAAAAGCTGACAAAATTTAGTAGCCTTCCATCGCTCGAAGTTGCTCCATTCTCGGCAGTTACGGGGGAAAACAACGGCCAAGTGGAATTTTGGGGCACTAAGACGGTCATAAGCCAAATTTATTGAGGTTTGTATTAATCAGCCATCTACGGTAGGACTGTATGAAAGCCTATTACTTTTAAAACGCAACAAACAATCAGGCGTGAGTGCCTGGTTAACTTGTCTTGATGAAGTTGATTTTGAACGATCAAGAGTAGGCATAACGAGCACATGCAGACTGATCGCAACTTTTGATTGGTCACTGCAAGACGTAGAGACGTCAGATCAGAATGTGACAGTAAAATGGACGACGTAAAGCATCTCTGCAATGAGGAGCTGGTAGAAGAGCAATTATCTGTTTCGCAGGAATCGGCTGGAAGGCCGTTCAAAACGGAAAACGATCATTTTGGCTCGAATCTTCGTTTTTCAATATTTGTGTAAATTTAAGATCGGAAATTCAGGCTAAGCACCTATAAAACATCAGTTGTAAATAAGCAGTGTTGATGAAGAAATCGGAATACATCGAACAAAAGCCAAAACTACTGGTTTGGTGATGAGACATTTTCCATCATTTCCACAAAAGCAATCGGTTATCTGCATTAGCCGAATTTTTCAATCCATATAAACACCTACTGAAATTTCTCAGGTGAAATACATACTTAATTTTGTGGCCTTTTGAAGATATGGTCGAAATGGAAACATACGACCCCACAATGTTGGCACTGCACTTCAGCAAGGGTACTAACTTATTTGGTAATTAAACATGTTTCGCAACGTTTCCAGCTTACTCGTTTATACGATAATCATGCTAGTGTTATTTTTCGGGATTTCAGGTAGATACTGGCCGACGCAACATTACTTCCAGGAATGACTGGAAAAGGCACTTTCATATTGTAACGAGATCACCTCCGAAGTCCCCAAAGTCCTAATCTCCCTGTGACGCTAGTGTTGCCCTACCGGTACCACCGTGCCTGTTCACAGTACCTTATAAAGGTAAATTTACTACAAGCCGCCAACATCAAAGCTAGTGTGTGGACGGGTATCGCAGTTGTACTGTTGACTGTGCGATGTATATGTGTCATCCCTACCACTGCAGGCTACATTCACTAGGATAACAATGCCTTGGCTGTTACCGCTTGGTACGCCGTCCAACCAGTCTGGGGCTTGTTTGAATTCTGAAGGTCGACTGGAGCCTCCGCCGACATTCGTCCCTTTTGATGGCGGTCGTGCGGCTTTAATAATAATAATAATAATAATAATAGTAATAACGATAATGATAATAATAC
>LUCH01006891.1:8544-21766 GCA_013368495.1 Paragonimus heterotremus
ACCCAGATAGTATACGATTGAGGGGGTGTTTGTGCTCCGACTTGAAAGAGCTCGCAGCCAGACAGACATCTCATCAGACCACATGAATTGGCGATCTGGCCTGGACGTAACTGAAGACGGCTTTGGGCTTCTTATCTTGGTTCTTCGTTAGATTCATTTCAAACGTTTTCATGCATTCATTTTGTACTTCAGAATATCTCTTTCCATCCGGTCGCCTCATATCGATAAAACCCGATGTGCCTCCAGACTGTTTACATACAGTCTGGGCTTTTCTCTTGCGTCTCAGTGCCTTTCCGCTCCTGCCCTTTCACTACAGAAGCTTGCCTTTACGTCTGCCGCGTCCCATTAGTGCTGCGTGTCAGTTAGTCGCAGAAGATTATCTTTAATTATGGCCCAAGCTTTGTTGACATCAGTGGTACCATAACAATCTATCCAACTCAAGTCCTGCGCAAATTATTTATGGCTGATAACAAAGAAGAGACGAGAAGCATAACAAAGTTCCGGTCGGAGAGGAGAGAGAGGGTTGCCATCAGGTCAAGTAGATCTTGGTCACCTGATCAGTAGACCGTCTCCCAAAATAATGCCGAACAACAAGCGTCAAGTTTGCGCTCAAAGTCGGTAACTTGGTAACCAACACTGCCTCGAACGTTGACTTGTTCCACCTGTTCACGACCCTATATTAAAAAATACCGACCCGGTTTTCAGTCCTAGTTCTCTCCTCCACACAATCTTTAACTCGCGCCCTCTAAGCGATGAGTTTTAGTTGCAAGAAAACAGTCGCTCCCCTACCTCAAATAATCAACTAAGGCACCCAATGACTTTTATAAAATCTCCCTCTTCTCGTCCTCTTTCTAAGGAGAAGAGACTAAGATGTCTAGGTCTGCTGGAGTAGACCGTTTTCCGAAAGTCTACGAAGAACTTAGTAAACTTACGTTGCACCCTCCCTAGGACCTCAGCCTCCCCGAACAAATAAGGACACCAGTCTCGCGCACAGTGCTCTAGATGTGGCCTCGGGCAAATCCTATACAGAGGCTTAAGGATTCTAGGTTTCCTTGAGTCTGCTGTCTTCTTCAGTTGGCAAAGTGCTCGATTTGCTTCACGGGTTACAAACACACACTGAGTTGAGAACTTGAAGTCTCCAGTGGCCTGTATTTCTATATCCCCTATCTGAACAGCTTTGACGAATGGGCGCAAGTTGCCCAAACCCTCCCATCCACTTAAGGGAGTCCTCGGTCTCGGCAGACATAAGTTGTTTACATTTCGAAAAATTTAACGGGAGCTCCCAGTCAACTTTCTACTGATGAACTTCATAGAGGTCACACCACATCCACGACTCGCTCGGACGTTCCACAACTCTCAAATCATCTGCAAACATGTAGGATGGACTGCTGATCCTCTTCAACAAGTCATTTATATATATATCAGGAACAACAGGGTACCTAAAACTGACCCTTGTTGGACATTACTGGTGGCATGTGCAATGTGTGAATTGGAGCCATCCATTTGCACATAGAAACTCCTATCATACAGAAATGCTTTTACCTGTGCTAGAAGCGCCGAAAGCTGTGTTAAATACCTCAACTTTTAACAGTTTTGACAGATTTCAAAAGGTCAAAGAACTTCACTGTCTAAAAGGTAATACCAAGTCACCTCTAAGTCGATGTTACTCTAAAGATTACGTGTTCATTGACTTCAGCCCTTTCTCAGACGACCCACATTTTAGCCCCCGGACTTCCCTGGTGATCCACCGTTGCGCACTCTCCGTGAGCAACTTGTCACTGTGGAGTTGGGTTGATCAGTCCACAGACCCAATCCCCAGACACGGTCGAACGAAACCGCTATAAGGCAGCTGAAAACAACTAGGGCTGAACTGACCAAAAAGACGTTTCAGTAAAGTCGGGGTATCGCCAGTCATTTTTGTGTTCGTTTTAATGTTCGTAGATCTCAATAGAGTGTGCAAGACGGTGGTTCCTAGGTTCTTCTAAATAAGAACTGTCTGAAGCGTGTACCCATCGAGGTAATAGGTGATGTTCAGAGCAGCGGGCTTACACAATTTTGTATTCACCAGCATCAAGTTCGAATCGTTTCACTCGAGACCAAACGAATAGAATGTCGGAGTCCTTCCGTAAGATGAAGGAATCGTTGGCAGTGTTGACGGCTCGCCAAATTTTGACATCGTCAGCAACCAATCGTAACGGGGAAGTGACTGAAGGGAAAAGATCATTTATAAATATCAAAAGTGGTAGCAGGTCAAGAATTGAACATTGGGGTGCCCCAGTGATGCTAGGTTTGCTGTTAGAGCATACAGCGTTAACGCGCACCCTGCACAGATGGCTAGCAAGATACGACTCGAGCCACTGAGGAAGAAGGTCTCGCACCCCATAATGGGAAAGCTTGCTGATTGGAACATTATGTACACCGCTTCTTCAGAATAAGCGTGTGTCTGAGGGCGCAGCTGACTTGGAGGCTTGTTCCGTTTGCATCCTGTTAATGATGTAGATTCACCAACGGCTGCGGAAGGGATGACAGTAAGCCTCTCATGGAGATCATCTACAGAGTAACTGGGAGTGTGGTTCACCCAAGACTGCGTTTCCAAAAGGTCACGTATTTTTTCCACATCCATTTTCCTGGAATTTTTGCGATTATTAGCCGTTGGATCGGCCAGGTTCGTGCAGTAATTTAAGTCGAATTAGACGACCTCGTGACCACTAGTCCGAATGGCGGGATGAGTGCAACGTTGTCCTCCATCAACTTTTCTATAATTAATGAATAATCCAGTCCTGACGGGTTATGGCCAGTGCGTCACTGTTAAGCCCGTTGCCCCAATCACGTTGAAAAATAGTGCAGCTATGGATTTTTCAGTGCCCACGTACCAGAAAGCCGGGAAGCTGATTTCAGGTAAGCTGAGGTGACCCAGTAAGGATGTGGAAAAGTTCTAGGGTGGATAAAACATCCAATCCGGATAATAAAATTTGGTCTTATGAACTATTTAGAAATGAAGGACGACGCAGACCCTTACTAGCCAACGGTCCGACCATTTGGACGGATCGAGCACCTAACGCTCTCCAGAATGGCAGCAAGTGCCGGGTTAGTGTGATTGAAGGCGTGAAGAGAGGTATGGACATGAAGAGCCGATCCCCCTCCTCTACCTTCAGCCCTATCCGCGCCGAAGATAATCGTATCTCCTAAGTCGAGCTCAGAATCTAGGTAGGCAGTACTGAGATGCGACTCCATTGTGGAAACAATCCTAGGTTTTGTTTTAAAACGAAGTTCGTGAAGCTCTGGTAATTTATTCACCACACTAAGCGCATGTGTGTGCATGCACTTTACAGGGTTAATGGTGAACAATTGAACGCTGTCCTGAGACTGTGACTAGGACGGTTCATTCAAAAGGCAAAGTCAATGGAACTTGACGACTCTGCAGGAGCCGACTGGTGAAAAGTTCCAATCATCAGATCCCTAAAAGGCATCACAAGGCAACCAGTGCGCGTGTGGTGATTAGCTATTAATAAATCATGTTCCTTTTTATAACGATTGGGTAAGACGAAACCCCGTCAGAGGTAAAGCGGCGTCGAGAGCAGAACCGCTCCAGCATGTGCGATGCCATCCCTTTTGAGAGTCGAGATTTGCCCGGCTCCGGCTTGGCCGTAGGATGCGATGGGTATCTCAAAGTTTGACGATGGTAATTCAAATGCAGTTGACAGCGATCATCACTGGCTCTTTTTTGTTCGAGGTTGTGGTTAGGGGAGTCTGGGACACTCCTAACACCTCGGGCTTTCAGCTTATGGTAATTCGGGGTACACACGTGTCCCATAGTCGTTAACATCTTACGTGCCGCTAGAGGAAGAGCTTCAATCAAATTAAATTATGAAAGCACAACCCTTACCAACCGAGGATCTCCAGCATGTGTCGAATCCAGTTTCCTCGCTGATCTCTTGATAGAGTTTGGGATACATGGATGAACGCCTATTTTGGTGCAGAGGCTCCTCCAAGACCCTCGATCGTGCTCGTCGAAGAGCTTCAGGAAGCTTGTGGTATATTCGGAAAACGTCCGAACAGTTACGGAATACTCCAGGGTAGAGGAACTCAACGGTTTAAGAGCAACTCTGTCGGTATTTCTGGAGAAATTTGCTGACCTTACTCCATCGTTTACGCACTTCTCCCGAACAGCAAGACCGGGCTCCATCGGCTGAACTCAACAGAGAAAACTATGAATTCGGTCGCTTTTCCCGACACGCTGTCGGCGGGTTGTCCGCGGTAACAGGCATGAGTGTCTTCGGAGCAGCTGAGTTCAGGCTTATTGATGCACTGGCTTAGGGCTTCCATGCGGGGCAGAAAGTGCGGTGCTTATAAGGATGCTGCGCCTCAGATTGTTTCGGCGTAACTCTGTGTTGTTCAAGAGCTCCCAAACCTCTGGCAATGCCAGCTTCCGAGCGAATGTGGGATAAACATCCTTTTTGTTTGGTCGCGTGAACAGCTGAAAGGATGAGTGTGTACTTTGTGTGTGCGCACTGGGCATGACAGTTAGCATTCAAATATCACAGACAGGGTATGCGATACTACTGTGTGGCACAGGAAGCTGAACGTTAGTCCATTCCCGCCTTCGGTAGAACTGGCAGATAACTAAAAATAACTACTATTAAAACGACAATTGCTGGTGTTAATGATATTAACTTGTCGTAAGCCAGTGTATTATCAACGGGTGGATGGTGCATACTAACCGCACGTGGTGGGACTGTGTCACTTTGGAGGCTTTTGTACAAAGACATCAAGACTGGCACCGCACAAATATAATATTCTTAACTCATACACATATTTGCGCGTCGAGTGTAGTGCGTTCTAGAAATGTGCAGTGTCTCCAGTGGGAATCTCGGCAAGAGCCTGTCATCAAGATGACCTTTGTACTATTGTTGTTTAGGTCAGTTCAGTTCCACTCGGTTAACTCTAGTTCAGTCCAGTTGCCAGAACAAATCGAACTGAAACAGAAATTTCCCAGTTTATTGCACCAGTGAGCCAGTGCGGGCGGCCAGTGCTGTGAGCACAAAAGAAAGAATTAAGTGGACTCAACGGAGCGCGGAGGTAGCAAACAGTAGTTTTTTACGGTTCCGCTTCTTTGAACAAAGAATATCTGTGCTGGAGGGGTAGCTACATGTCACAACTCTTCTTCATTTTGCCGGATGGCTGGGATATAGGACAGAAAATAGGTACGTACCTCCACTGTGCACGTGAGTTCATATTTGTTAATAAGCGTGGTGACTGGTTGATAGACAACCATGGGCACGCGGCTACTCAAAATCAAAACGCATGCCAGAATTCGGATTGATAATTGAAGCAGTCTTCCGGGTGTATCTGGAACGCAGTAACTGTCGTAGATATCATGGCATGTTTGGGCAGGGAGTTTCAGGCTTTACAGACCCTTCCGAAAAATTGTGCACTACCTGAAGCCCCTTGTATTGATCGATCTGTTTAAGATAACGTTCCTAAATTGAGCTAGTGTTGGTGAGAATGGACGGAGTTCCACACGAACGTTCTCGGAACCTCAAAACTATGGTTGGCAATATTGGATCGCCTGTCTGTTTTAATATTCGAGAGAAAAGAGAGTTAGTTCATGAAGCCGCCTGAATTAGGGATTTCTCATTCAACCACTGATTTGCTTTGGTCGAACGCCCTTGAATAGCTTCTAAAATACGCTTGTTCTTCTGTCAGTGAAGAGGACGGACTGGGGTCCTTTGCCCAAGGCGACGGCGGACAAGGCTGTTACACAGGTTTTGGAAACACGGTAGCTCATTTGTAACGAACAGAAACCTTCCCCGAGGTAATACGCTAATTTTCTTCTTGACGCTTGTCATACCATAGGGAGAACTCGAGATATACGGCTGAACAGCAACATCTCCCTCTATAACAAGGAGCAGTACTCCGTTGACGAGTAACTGCAAGGTACGCTTGCGTCTGATGTGTACAACTTTGCATCTGCCAGTATTGAAATCAGTGAGGTTCGACCAGTACCACTAGTAAATGGCGCTGAGGTTGATCTGAAAAGCGTTAGCTTTAGGGGTTCTCAAATGACACATCAGCTTTTACCGTCGTTGGAAGACAGCAATAAGAAAGGAGATATTTCAGAAGACAGGTCATTGATGAAGTTGGAGAAAAGTGGTGGCTCCAGGATGGAGCCATATGGAAACACGTCGGAGCTAGCCCCAGTGGAATATAGGCAGGAATTCCCCTGCACACTGTAAGAATGGCTTGATTAACCGGCTTTGATCCAGCCGAGATGAGGTCAATTAACATCGCCGCGGTAAAGCTTGTCATGCAAAACAGAAAAATTCACACATTAAGGTGTACTGATTAAGTCCAGATATACAGCATCAACCCCTCCACCGCTATAAAAAGCAGGGGTCCACCGGTCGACTGTTGGCAGCTAAATGTTAGCGCTGGAGCGTCCATTGAGAGTGTCGTGTTGCTGGCCGAAGAAGAAAACCCGTGATGAGGGATAGGTAGAAAGAAAGTCATAAAATACCGCCTCGAGAATCTCAGATGCGAAAGATAGGGGGGCTGTCAGGTGGTGATTGCAAGACTGACTGCGCTGCCCGCTATGATGAGCAGGGTGACATTCGTTGATATACAATTATCGACGTGGTTCCTAGAGCATGAAATAAATCGACAAATGAGAAACTGGAATTTCCAAACGTCACTGTAGCCTGAAAAAAACACGGTCGAAACTGGCACTCGTGAAACTCCCACCGTACACTGCCCAGGGGTCTTAATATTCTGGCATGACAGCTGTCTTGCCTCACTCTCTTACTTGCATCTAGCCCATTCAAACCATATCTAACTGCATTCCGTTCTATGTAAAATGTCCTCGTCACACATCAGCTTGCAGTCACTGTTCTGGGCCTAATGCGGTAGTTCCGAAGCAAGGAGTTGTGCATCGTCCCAGAAAACTTGCGGAGAGTCTTCGATTTTTGCGGCAATGATTCTACCACATTATCCCCAGTGTCAATAATGCCAGTCCTCTTTTCATGGTCCCCCAGGTCTGGTCAGACCACAGATCACATCAGGCCAGTAAACGAATGGCTTAATTGTTCGATTTCGATTCACTCAATCGCCGATTAATACACGGGTTCGGAGCTGGAGTGCCAAGTCACCCCGTTCCAGTCAATTTGCATTTTACAACATTCATAGCCAGTCTGTTGATCTGAAAGACCATCATTGAAAACAGAGTGTAGCACTGCCTTTTTGGACTGAAAAAGTAGCGTTGACAGAATGGGATCACGAATCTACCAAGATATTAGCTGAATAAGAATTTAACAATGTTTTCATATGATCCCTAGATATGAAGCCAACAAACTCGGAAACGAGATCGTTCCAATGATGGGGAAAGAAATTAACGTTGTAGAAAAGTCGAAGGACCTTGCTAATCTCGGACGTCTACAGATCCTTATAGTTTCACCCAGTTCAAACGCAGCGTCTATCGATACGCTGGATCCAGAATAGTGGCGTCTGCGATGAAGCAAACGCTTATACATTTTAATCTCACTGAGCAACCGATTGCGATTCAAAGGAGGACGGTCGAACAGACGATTTTGATATTGGTAAGATATAATATACAACAACAATGTTAAAAGCTGAAAGAAAGAAAATAACGACAAATCTCGATGTGGAATTCACCAGGTTTGTAAGGACAGAGATCAACTATTCACACGAACGCGACGAAAACAAACCATGCGAGGCGAAAGACAAGGCGTATGTGTATTTGGGACGCACTTTAACAGAGGTTCAGCAACCAGAAATCAGGACGAATAACCTGGGCGAGAACGAATTTCGACAAACAAACGACATTGAGACTTGAAAATATTTCCAAAATAGCTTTCGTCTGAAGGACATTTCGAATGGCCGTGTCAGCCTTTGGAAAATAGACCCGCCGATGTTACCAAGAGGATTTCGAGTGTAAGAAGAATAGTCATTAAGGAGAAAATGAAAGAGGATAATAATAATAATTATAATTATAATAACAATAATAATGGTATATTTCTCAACGCACCTGGTGAACGTGATCACCAACTTTTTACTAAACCTGGCCGCCGTCACACATAACTGTTACAGCTACCTTTGCAACAGCATCACGCCGAAGTTCCTGGATTAGCAAGTTGTTTTCTGAATGTCATTCGCATAGCATCAAATGATTAATGTTCGATTTATTCGATCGGCGTTAGGTTCTCTTCGAGTTTGTTGAGGGCTCATACTGTTGTAGTTCCGACACTAACAGAGATATTCTATCTTCAGTTGGACCTCAAAAATTCTTTCGCAGGCTGACACTTTTGTCACTTCATTTAGTAAGGCAATTGCTTTACAGTCCGTTTCAGAGTAGGTAGTAAAACTAGTAGTTTCTAGAGGGTTGTTTTGAAAAATGTGCACAAGTGACATCAGACCATTGGAATGATTTGCTGAAAGCTGTGAAAATTGCAATGAAAGTAGACCGGAAAAAGTACAAATTAGACTTAGCTTTCTCTTTATATGTGGACGCACTGTATTCCCCCATTCAGTTTGAGTACTTTCAATCTGTTGTCAATATATCGACTATCTTGTGGATCGCCTGGACAGGTTTAAAGCTGCTTCCATGCATCCACAGACATCCACGATATTAGCCGTTCCATCCAGCTGACTTCAGCTATGAGCAACGTCTGAGAACTCGGTAGGCGTTCGCATTAACAGCTGCTCCTTTCGAGTGACTTCTATCATTAACGATATGGAAAACGAACACGTACGGGTAGTGATGAGAAAGTTGTATTAGAAGCGTTTGAGGTACATGCTAATAAACATCTTTGATTCCGTCAGTTTTCATAATGATTGGAATATTTTTTCTGCACCGCTACAGATGATTGGCACCGTAAACATCAAATAATAACTAGCTGGAAGATGCGCCTCTCGGTGATCGGTATGCAGCTTGAAATTGTTTGCTTCCGCATACTGGTTTTCACGAACGCCACGGGGCTCCAATCGAGCCGGAAACAATGTAATTAAGCGAACGGAATTGACTTTCGAGGAGTCTCGGTGACAGAGTAAGATGCAGCATCATTTTATCATGTTCCATATACACCGAGGGTGGAAACAGCCATAGCACAATGTCTGTTTCAATCCTTTCTAGCGGCAACGTTTTGTTGACCATTATCTACCTGAAATCCAACAGAAAGGAGAAATAGCATAAGCTTTGTATAGACAGGGGAGGCTAGGGATGTTGTCATACATGTTTCATTATCAAACACGTTAGCATTCTTGTTGAAATTCAATGGCAACATAGTATGGTCGTATGTTTGCATTTCGAAGATATCTTCAAAGCGCCGAAGAATTAAGCACTCTCAGGTTATGGAATGACGTATTCCATCTCGACAATTGCAACTAAGGCATTTATAAGACCGGAGAAATTGAACTTACGCTTACAACGAGCTGTTTTTGCGAAAACAGTGGAGAATGTTTTCTCTGCCAAACTAGTACTCCTGGCGTCACGCGTGACGTAACCGACCATATCAGGTCATCGCCAATTAACTGACCAGCGATTTAGTTTCTTTGTAGTAAGTTTGATCGTTATCACGATCTGACTTCATTAATTCCTTGTACAATTATACCGGCATGAATATGATTTATCAGGAACATACGTTCACTTATATGTCTTTATTCTCACTACCGTAATCGGCATACTTGAAACGAAGTGAATTAGTGGCGTAAAATGGTGCATTATCTTCACCCGTGGGCCTACGCCTGATAGTTTCGGATGGCGTATCACCCGTGAAAGGCAATTTAATATGTACTGTTTTTCTTTCTACCAGGTGCAACCGGTCACTTTCACCCCGCTGTTGCATGGCTCCTTCTATGAACCTTTCCGGGTAGACATTTTCTGTGAGTATCAAACGTAGGTGTCATCCGCAAAATTCTTTCTGGCTATGTCCGAGGGCGGTGAGGTATAAAACTCTTTCCGCAGCAGAAGCACTGGGATTCGCCTGTAAAGCTCAACCACTTGCGTCCAAGAAAGTTTTTTCCAGACTTTGGATCTGCCTTAGCCACCCCTCCGACCCTGTTAATCAATTAAGAACCATTGCCCAATTTGGTATTTAATTGCAGTGCGACATTGAACTGATGGACCTCATAAACCCCCGATCACCGCTTACCTCTTTCATGACTCCCTAGTGAAATATATATGACATAGATGTGACGTATTTTGCCTGATGATGAATCGTTGGAAGCGGGCTCGTTGGCTACGTGGTATAATGATGTATACACGCTTGATACTATTCAACGTACGCTGCAATGAAAATTTCAATATATATGGTTGGCGGCATGCGAGATGGATTAGCTAGTCAGGATGACCAAAGCCAAAGAAAACTTGCGTTAAACCACCACCGCAAGTGGCTCGAGCTGCACTACTTGCGGTTCCACCCACACATCACGTATCCAGTTTAAATCCGAAGGAATAAGGCCAGTGGGTGTTTAATTGCGGACTTTGCGTCCAGCCGGCCAACGTTGGTTAACCGATTAATTTGTTAGCAGGACGGGTGAAATCTCATCTCTTGGAAAATAAACCGAGAGAGTACAATGACAAAACCTGTTTCGGTATATATATATTTTATATACGTGTGGGGCCGGTGTATTTGAAAGCATGTGCTTCTACACATGTACACAAATCATGTGTAATGGAAATTTGTACAAGTACAGGCATATACTTACAAAATTTTCAGACATTATTCCATACATACATTACATACACATATACAAGCATATATCCATATATCCGTATATCGTTTTCCCGTATACATTTATATTTGTATATACACTTATGTGAGCAAATTGCCACATACGTGTAATATATAAATGATATAGATGGTAATATATGATTACGTATATATGTGTACATTCAACAAAACATGCAAGTGTGTATATATGTATACGCACATTTATATATATATTTATTATCCTGACTTTTCCCTCTACCTTGGCGTGGTGGTCGAGCTTGTGTACAGTTCCGATCCGGCCAGCTGTGCTGACTGGGACTCCGGTACTTGCAGGTTGAAACACGTCAGATGAGCCAAAGAGAAGCAGCCAGGGAAAAGACGAGTGAGTTTGTTGTGTTTTGGTTCGGTTTGAGGTTTGCTTTGCCTAGTCTAATTTTGTGGCTATATGCGATAGGTTTGTCTGTGCAATATGCTTTTTCCTGCGTGAGTGCGCTGAATCTGTCGGGGTTTGAATGTCCAGCCTAATCTAGGTGGTTAATACTGTTGCGTATGTTTGTGTGCATCACCTGTTGCCTTGCAGTACATGCTCTTTAGCCAGAGGCTTTGGTTGAAGGCCCTAATCGCTTTTCTGTCTAGCCCTGGGCATCTAGACAGTATCCTAAGCCCATAAAAACCATGACTGCAACATGAACCAAATAAAACTACATTGGCAGTCGTACAGGATAAACCAGGTCATCATATCTGCTGCACATGAAGTAGTGGATAGGCAGAAATGCGTTGATGTCAGTACCTCATCCCCCACACAGCCCCCCAAAATGAATCCTGGATGATTTTGACATCGTCATTGGATTGAAGCGGAGTTGTACGCCAACTCCAGTCCTGTTTTGTTTAGATCTAACTGTCACGGTGATACTCGCTTTTCCTGACTTTCGGGAGAAATGCGTTGACGTCGAGTACCGGACGGATGGGCGCCGGCTGAATATCCGATGTTTCGGCGCCTCAACTCAGGTACATACCCCCACAATGCGCATTCTTCAATTTGCAGATTGTATTGTGAGCACGCAGTGAAGAAGAACTTTGACACCTCGCGACGGTCTTTGCGTCAGCGACATCCAAGTTAGGGCCGGATATCAACATAAGACGTTTTTTCTTTCAGCCTTCCCGGGCAGAAGTTCTGTCTGTGTACGTACATCCCAAATCCCCGTTGTTGGCCACTGCGCGAATTTCCACCGTCCTCTCAGTGAACCGCGAACTATGAACTTATGTGGCAAATACTAATGTTGCTTTAGCACGCCGTGAAAACGTGTTCGGAGGGACCACAGCCTGAAACTCAGCACTAAATTTCCTGTTCACCGCTCAGTAGTGGTGTCTATACTGCTGTGCAGCAGAGAAACGAGGACATTGTATCGGTAGAATGTGCGCTGCATGAGCTGCAACTATATGCAATGTCCGAAGCTTATAATGGGTATTCGGTTGTCGGACATGGTTCTCAACAACGAGGTGCTACGGCGAGTGGACATAAACAAGATGGAAACCCTGTTGAGGCCGAATCAGTTCCGTTGACTAAGTCAAGCCCGCCAAATGTACGATGACCGTATTCCAAAGAAGCTGCTGTGTGGACAGCTGAAGTGATGTAAACAAAATCCTGGCGGCTAAGAGCTGAGATACAAGAATGCTGTGTATTTACGTCTATCACGCTGCAAAACCTATTGCAGATGTTGGGACGACTCGACGTTGAACCGGACGGCGTGGAGGAATACGATTCGACGGGCGTTCACCAGTTCACTGAACGGTTATTGCGCGGCCGGGAACCTAAGCGCAGAACATCAGAAAGTCACCGGTTCCACGGGTCGTGATTACATTACTGCATGTAGTTGAGATGTGTGCTGCGGCGAATGCGCTAGCCGCGCTAGATTAACGGGACACCAGCGTACTCATAACGCACCGTTGGCGAAGAGACGACGAGTGTGTTAGGCTCGGATAGGTCATATCAGCAAATCCATTCTATTTCTGATAATGATGGCATCAACCAAGACCATGATCGTTTGGTAACCAATCTACCCCAATTTATCAAAAACTTGGGTGTTTGTGGTTTTCTACGCATTTTTCCTTCAGATCTTTTGGTGCAGTGTATGACGAATGGTGTGCCCGTTCTTGTCGTAGCCCAATCTGAAAGTTGTTTTTTACACCTATCCTCTGCATAACGCACTAACATGCACTCGTATACTGAAGTGCCTCCTGTATTACATCTTGCATACCTTTCGTCTTGGTTATCATCATGCCGTCAAAGTCTCCCCCCGCTTAGTTTCTAAGAGATAAGATTTCATCCGTCCTGCTAACAAATTAATCGGCTAACCAACGTTGGCCGGCTGGACGCAAAGTCCACAATTAAACACCCACTGGCCTTATTCCTTCGGATTTAAACTGGATACGTGATGTGTGAGTGGATCGGAAATTGGGGAAGCTTGAGCCACTTGCGGTGGTGGTTTAACGCAAGC
>LUCH01006893.1:0-22403 GCA_013368495.1 Paragonimus heterotremus
TTGAGCTCCGATTTTCGTACCGCTTGCGATATCGTTGAGTTCGTTTGTGATAGAGATACTGCTCGTGGTCTTTGCGATTGTTCTTGTCTTTCTCTCTCAGATGGTGTCTTAACAGGAATCCAGTGGCCTTGGTGTTGAGCTTCACCTACCTGACTGGAGTCTTTATGATCACTCAAATCACTTGTTAGAAAGGCTATACCAAATGAAGGTGTGTTGCATTCGATGGTGTGCCTGCATTCATACCATTTCTAGTTCTTCCATCTAATCCTCTTTTACTGTTTCTATTGTTATTATCACCACTGTTAAATATTATGCTCAGTTGTTGCATTTTTTATTTCATTACAGCCGTTTTGAAATGGGTAATACCCCTGCCCATCATAAGCGTCGGCTTTCTGGAGATGGTGATTTTAGATTTTCGGGTACAACACCCACGTACCTAACTGTGACAATTCCACCATCCAAGCGACGTAACATGCACAGCATGTCGGTACGTTAAACAGTTTCCGTATTTTTTGTAGTGCATTTTTTTTCTGACGTGTTTATTTTATTATCAGCAGCGCCAGTCTCACCCAATTAAAGTTTGTTAACTTGGCAACTTGTTTCATACACATAAGTTATGCAAAACATTGTGACACGAAATTGCTCTTTATAACTGTGTTTTATCGAAATCGCTAATGGTTTTCAGTGACTTAATTGAAAATCGAGCGTCACTCACGATTTATGGCAGCCTTTTCATTTCCAAAGCTTCCAGCCAGCCAGTCAGATTTGGTTATTATTGGTAATATCGTTTAGGTGGCATCCAGTAATGCGTCCAAAAAGAGGCCTTGTGTTGCTATGCCGGAGAGTGAGACCAGGATTTTATACCTGTGGAATGTTCGCTGGTTTCGATTGTGATGTGGTGTTGTCAGTCATAATAACCTCCTTCGATTACTTGCAAAATGATCGTTAACTGCTAATTATGACCTTTGAGTGCATAAGCTGTCTCTGCATTTCTAAGGCCTACGTTAAACCGCCGTTACATTACCATCCATAAGAACTGTAGCATACTGATGTCATACCATTTCAAAATGCCTAATCTATACTTCTTGTAGCTGTCGCCGCATTATGGCATGCGTAAAACGTCATCCAGCCCGTCTGTAGGGTGCAAGTGAGTAAATCTACTCGAACGACAAGTGAAACACTGAGTTTCACCCCAACATGTTTGGTGAAAAAGTACTTCTGGTGTTGCATTATTCGCGTTTCAATGAATGAAGCAGACAACTGGCGTTAATATATTTATTTTGCCGTCATCTGAGTTTGCTTGTCAAGTACTGGATTGTTTGGGTAATTTGCTTTCACTATGAGGACAAACACAGCCAGGTTTCCGGTAGGGTTGAAATCTCGTCGTCTTCGATCGAATGTCCCAAAGCCGTCATATTTTTCCATTTCTCTTTACATTTGCAATCTACTATGTCTTGTGTAGAGATTTGGATAGTCTCAATAGTGTTGGCGTACTATTTCTTGGAAACATTATCGTAAGCTTAGACCATGTCAGTCATTTTCTTGCTTGCTTTTAATCCACATGCAGTCGTAGACACGTTGAACCATTTGATGATCAGTGTGTCACGATGTTGTGCGTGCTTTCCCATGTTTGTGCAAAGCGCCTCTTCAAAATTCGGGCTTATGTTTGTGCTCCTCCCTAGCGGCAGCAATCTGGATTTAGTCAAAAATCTTGTTTGTTTTGGGATTTGCGTCACTCCCGGCGGTGATGATATACTCTTACTTATCTCTAGTGCCTGGTTGGCATCTGATACCCTGAGGCATCTGGTCTTAGATGATCTCTGTTTTTCACCAGACAACTATATGGGCAGTGCTGCTTTGCGTTTGCAATTTTTCACTTCTGACATCGATGTCGTTCGTAGGTTACTGCTCTTGACTTTCATTTCGTGGGAAGCCTTGCTCGTGTGTGATGCAGCGACGATGAGATTAAACGATGCATGTTAATAGTGAAAACGTGAAAACGCTTTGATGCATTAGTTAAGGTGGTCTCGATATGTTTCTCATATGCCTTTTCAGAATATATTATATCGCATCTTATTCGCACTGTCTTGGTGTGACTAGGTTGAACGGCATCGTAGGTCAACCCATAACGTAGTGTAGAGTGATTACCTAGTTTTCATTAGGTGTGATCTCTGTTGGCCCTATTAGACTTCCCGGGTAAATCAAAATGGTATTGAGCATTGCTGACTGGTGGTGCTAAAAAATTTGACAACAACCCGAAACCGTTTGAAATTCTGTCACTTCTTTGGTATTAACTATACGTGATTCTTTGAAATGAGAGTAGTATACGGCCAGAACAGGTCAAATGGTGTCTATGTCGCTTGTGGTGTTATATTGGCAATATAGATGCCTTCCACTCTTGATGTGGTGTACCTTTTTGTGTGTTGTTATTCCCCCTGCTCACCATTATTAATTGTTTGTTTCCTAATTTTTAATGGATGCTCAGTCCTCCATAGACTTCTGCACATTATTTGTTATATATATATATATATATATATATATCCGCTTCTGTCGTCCCAAACATTTTATACTGGGTACAGATGGGACAAGCCCCAACATCAGACGCACCCTTGTATGACGGATTTACAACATATTAAACTATTTTAAAGTTAAAGGTCACACTTCGGCATTCTCTGTTTATGATGAATCATCACCCCTTACTACATATCCATATAGTGATTGCTTGCATTGTTTCTACTTCATCTGAAACGATGCTGCTGGTGGAACTGCTGTATGGGACACTAATGGTTAGTTACTATTAAGGTTTTGTATTTTTGAAGCAACAGGCAGTCAGCTATCGTGTGCGATCGAAGTGGACAATGGCACATGAGACTGACATGCTTGCCGCGGCTCTGATATCATTTGAGTCGTTTAAATCAGGCAAAAGCTTTGTGTCTATCATACTTGAGTCAGGATACACATGAGCACAGTCGAACATGGGCTTATAGCAAGCTTCGCAACCATCGTATACTATCTGGGGTTCGATTACGATTGCACAAGTCACACTGTGTGTACTTACAGACTGAATCAGATTTGCATTATTTGACAGACCTACCACCGCGCGTAGTAAGGGTTTTGCCCCTTGAGCAGTAGCCAGGATTATCACAGTACATAGTGGTGGCAAATCGCACGGTGTATATTACCAAACTGCGAATTTGTAAAAACACGGACACTGTCATATTCAAAGTCGAAAAGCGTATTTGGTGCTAGTAGACAAAAGTTGGCTCGGAACGAAGGCCAACGTGAAGCTGCAAATGATCGAGTGGTTTTGCATATCATGTAAACCGCCCTCGTGTCATGTTTTTTCACTGATGCAGAAGACACTAGTAGTACTTAATCGCAAGTAAGTAATTATTCTGATCCACTTAATAAACGGCTTATGCTCGATGAAAACACCACCGCCATGTACCTGTAGTGGCTAACTTTAGAAGCCTTAGTCTTCGCCTAATGTTTTTCACTTTTATAAAAATTGTTTGTGTGATGCCTCGTCCGTTTATACTGGACGCTATCAGAATTACCTGGAATTCCACAGTTGATGTCATTATTACCGAGCCGTGTCGTGCCGTTCTTCCTCTCATCTTCTCTGCTTTTAGACACACGCACCGAAATACTTCGTCTTTGTTAGGTCAATTTGGTTTCCATCGTGTTCACTTCTGGCTGTATTGTTATCACTCCGCTATGTATTCGTCTTCTTCCGTGTAACGGCAATGCTGGAGAACAGATTTCACATGTTGCTAATGTGCGGTTGGTTTTTGATAATCTGAGGCATCTCGGGTGCCGATTTGATATCCGTCTCTCTCACAGAGTATAATGCACCTATGTGCGCAGTACTATTCCACCTGGTTGATGCATGTAGGTGACGTTCATAGGTTATTTGGATTTTTTCTAACGACATTCCTAACCTGACTACCTTGTCTATCAAGACTCCTTGGATAACCATACTAGTAACGCACACCACGCGGATAAATGGTTCACCAGTGCTCTTGCCCGTCGATTAGTTTCAGATAAATTCTGCGTCACCATAGCTAAGCCTGATCATATGATCGAGACAGATTATTCAACAGTTGTTAGGTGATAACGCTGCACCTGATTTTGAATGCTGCTCCTAATCAATTAACTATCCCGGATGACTATCCTATACGTGCGGAACGTTGCCTACGTATGGTGACAATATCACATGAACAATGGTGATCTGTGCTTGTGTAATTGGAACCAGTGGCCTCACATAACCTGCTAGGATGGCTGGGTCACGTCACTTACCTTATCACATGCAATTTTTACTCTGTGATCATGGGCGTAAGAAATTTGACCCCTATTTTGGTCCACCTTAGGTCTACCCATCTGCTTGATGAACCTAAAAGAGATGCATTTGCAGTCCGTAGTCGCTGACCGGAATACTATTATTCACATTGTTGCTGTCTCCAGCTATCGTCACTTTTTCCCCGAAGAAATAAGCGAAAACTGTCCTAGCATGATTTCCGGAATTGTATGCAATATGTAACTGACGAAACTGTTTTATTTTTTCACTGTCGGTACACGTCCCCGTGTTGTTATTCTATTCTCATCCACCTTTTTTTTATTACTGTGCTTCTTGGTCCCCAATCAGCACCCAGCCTGTTTTTAGACTTATGTCTGTTTCCAAGTACAAATTATACAGACTTCTTCCAAAGAAAGAACAAGGAGTGACAGGTAAAGTAAACAAGAAGTTCAAACAAGCTGGCTCTGAAATGCAGTGCACGCATGAGCTTCAGCTCATATCAAGTGATATACATCTTCAGTCTGTGCGACGACATTAGACCACCGTACGAAAATGGTCCCTTGGACCTATAGATGAAGCAAAAATTCTACGAAAATAATCCCCCAAAATCAGTCTCTTCGAGGCTTTGAAATATTGACACAGTCAAGGCTCACGCATCAGGATGGTAGTGTCCCCTTATAATGAAACATTTGCCAGAAGAAGGCAACAGTCAACACTAAGATTCCTGCATAGAAGTATCAAGGACATTCAGGAAATTCAGGACGCTCAGTAGGCAGAACCCAGTGACTGCATGAGTAGGCAGTGACAGTAGAAAAATGGTATTACACGAAAAGCTAAACGTGAAGCTATGCACCTCAGTCATTCAGGTTGTGTAGGTTACTTTCTTTCGGGTGAAAAACTGGGTGCCACCACACGCGGGCGTGATTCACTCAGTTAACCCTAGCTTGTTTCCAAGCGGTGCGTCAGTGGCCAGGAAAGTCAACTCAGTACTTAGATAACTCACCACACCTTTTAAACGGTTTCATTCAGAATGTTTCACTGCTATGTTCAATTCGCTGGTGCACTTCAATCTTGGTCTCAATATTCATGCTGGTCGCGCTTATTTCATGAAGGACATTACCTTCATTGAGAAAGTACGACGTAGAACTGCAAAACGGATTACGACACCACGTTTTCTACGTTACTCAGATAGGTTTCAAAACCTGGGGTAGTTCCCAGTGCGCTGCAGATGTATCAGCAAAGACTTGATTCTAGTACATAGGATCTTCTGTTAAACCCAACCCCCCTTAAAAATATACGTGTGCCTAGAGAAAATAACTATCTCAGGGATAATTCGCTGGAGTTACAACATCAGATGAGCCGTCTGATTTGCCGAAAATTCTTTTATCGTCTGAGTGCGCCTAATCTGGAACAACCTACCATAGTCTGTCGTAACTGTATCACCGACAGTTGAATCGAAGCGCAAACTTGACGCACATATTCAAGACACCAAGTCCAAAATAATTGAAGTACAATGTAGATCAGGCCTATCGCTTGATGCTATCCGGCTGTTGCCTGCTGCACATGGTAGTGAGCCTGTATGCTTGATAGGCGGTGGTTAGGTTTTTATTCCGCTCATTATCCCCTAATGTTTTCGTTGACAGTCTGTACTCCTGACTCTCCAAAACCGAAACAATTTTCTGACTTGCCTTTTCTTTCCAAACTGTTCAACACCAATTCCCGTGTACATAAGCCTTCCCTGCTTCCTTTAATTTATAAACTTTCGGTGAGTCCTATCCTATAAAACTTGGTGATAACAAGAATATGAGGGTCTTAGTTCACTCGATAGTTCGTCGTATGGAGGATCGATTTAATGGCGGTATTACCAAAATAGACCCCACGTTTTTTAATCTTCTCAATCTAGACAACCTGGGTTTGCCAATCGCCTGTTATGTTGATATCAAGCACCACAACTCGTCACGAACCACGATCACGTCGGGCTTGATAAACGAAGTTGGTGTTGGTCCTTGTAGCGCCTCGGAGATTACACACGCGAGGTCATGTATTTTTTCCAGGTTCTTTGCCAGTGCGTTGTTCCGTTCACGGTGGATAACATGTTGGGATCCAGCAAGGCTGAAAAATATGAGCGAGGCTTCCTGGCTGATCGCAGTTGCCACGGCAAAGAACATAGTAATCATCTCGACCGCCTTGTAAGTTCTGGAGCTTATACCGTAGAAAACTCCATCGAAGCTGGGTTGCACGAATGAAAATCCTTTGGTAGACGCGGGATCGGATAAGCCGGACGCCGATTGACGAGTAGAGGACAGATCACTTCCTGGTGATAGAAGCCACCTATCGCATAGTAGAACTTCTCCATCCCTATTACGTGAGCTTTTTCTTCACCACTGCCACACCTTGAATCTATACCGGGACGTTACTTTTCCTCATGATTGGCCATACTTCTTTCACTTCTCTCTGCATGATTGGACCTTGATTAGAAAGCAGTCTCTCCACTAGCACTTTACAAGAGGTGTGGATAGTGTTGGTTAAACTTGGAATGCCCAGTTCAGTAGGGATGTATATCACTGAGGTGCAGATATAACTGACTGGCATGTCTTTAAGAAAGCGGCATGATTGTCAAGCAACCTGACGAAATGTACAATTCATACCTTCGAGTATGTTACGGTGGACTTTCTTCCAAACTAACAGCTGATTCATCTTTAGAATCTGATGTCCCGATGAACGGACAAGTTGTTGCAGTTTCACCACCGATTGGATGATTCCATCCAGTGTTGTCCGAAGTTTTAGTCGGCGATTAGTGAATACTTCATTTTTTCGGGTGAACGCAATACTTAAGTAGGTCACTATGCCAAAGGCGCTGAGCGTGTGGATAGTATCCGGGTCGAATTGAATAAGCTCCTCGTCGATAGCTGTCGTGTAGCGTTGATGAGCGCCACAAATGACGATGAGTTTTGTCTTCACTGTTGACTTTCATTCCGGTGCACCGGAGGCGATTGCGAGCTTATCTGACAGACGCGTCAGATTTTCCATTGGAAGAATCGAATCGTCAGCGTGGATGAAACCGCTAACCAGTGTCATGGATCAAGTAGTCAGACTTCGGGTTCGATAGATCCAGTGTTTCCTTCGTTAGTTCGGAAATACCCATTGAAGTCATGAGAACGACAAAGTAACAAACATGACTTGTTTTCCGTATTTGATCACCAGGTTATTCGCAACAACGGTTACCACGGCGAGTAAAGAAACCGGTCAATTGAGAACACGGATTGCGTGTTTGCTAACGCTAGTGCAATCATTGTTTTGAATTGAAGTTCCTGTGGGCATTAAATTCTTCTTGGCCTGCAGTCAATCAAACGCACCGTTTAAAACAATGTTTCGTTAGCACCCTCTATTGATGGACTTTTCACTCATCCTGATTATCAGTAACGATAGAAGACATACGTCGCAAGATGTTAACATTTCGTTTACTCTCTTCAGTCACGAACGTAAAACATTGGAATATATAGGACCTGCGGATAGCAACAACAATAGAAACAATCAACGATTGGGTTTACACAAAACAAACACTGTTATCAGTTCCAGGGTGGACAAACTGCATGAGTCAACAGTTTGTGCACACACAGGACCGGACGGCGAGTATTGATTAGCATGGCTTCGGAGAAAGCAAGCAACTTCGGATTCCGATTACGCAACAACACTTGGAACGAATTGGCGGGGTCAACAACGTGACCTGTTTGCATGATGTGTTTTTCTATGGATGGGGTCGGATTTCGTCTCATTCGTTCTGTTGCCATTGTCTGTTGCGTCATGGCGCGCAACAACCACTTAGGCATATGTTCAGCCATTGTTTGCCCTAGGCACCGATCTGTTCTGCCGATATAGACGTCATCCTGATTACTGTTTTCATAGTCATTCTGTTTTTTTGGTCTGATGGTCAAACACAAGAAATAGGTCTTCTTCCCTGCTTTGTTCTCGTTACTTCACCCGTTACCGTGATAAATAGCAAGGGTGCTGACGAGTCATTTTGGTAAACATTACTGTGAGACCAAAGGGTGGAGCTATCGAGCTTGACTAATGCGTTCCGGTAGAAATCAGTGACCCAGTCCATCGAAGATGGAAGAGCGCTGAATGCTCAGTCCGACCAGATAATCGGGTCTTGTAGAATGAAGTTGACCGCTTTGACTGCAAACGGACTGGGTGATATCAGTAAGAGTTCCGTAGCAGTGCATGAAGTTACTGTGGCGTCGAAAAGACGTCCGGTTGTCACTGAAAGGAAGGGTATATAATGCCTGTGTGCGCTCCATTCTGCTTTATGGTTCGGAAACGTGGCCTGTTCACAAAGAAGATATCAACAAACTTGCTGTGTTTGACCATCGTTGTCTCCGCCATTTGGCCCATATTAAGTGGACTGATTGCGTGAGCAATGTGGCCGTTCGCCGGCGCGTATTCCGGAATGCTCGGGATGCGCGATCAATTGGTCAACTAATTACGTTGCACAGCTTGAGATGGTTGGGTCATGTTCTCCGTATGCCAGTTGAGCGTTTACCGTACCGGGCATTATATACTGAGACCACCAACAATTGGGTAAAACCGCGTGGTGGTCAAGCAACAACGTGGTCACGAAATATGAAGACCTTGACTGCTCCAAAGAGCAAAGTGGGTAGGTGTCGCCTGCCTGGATGGGGTCCTCGTGATCACCCAAACCGCTGGTTAGAGACGCTATCCGAGATGGCGGTGTGTCGCAATCAATGGCGTACCTGTATCCATACTATTTCTAGTTCTTCCGCCTAGTCTTCTTTTATTAATTCTCAACCTTCTTAGTAACGTTTTCTTCTAGGATATTCCACGTCACTGTTGAGGTGAGCGGCGGCCCGAGCCACAGTACCTTTTGGTCAGGCTCATGGCTGTTATGATGATGATGATGCATGAAGTTACTTCGAGGAAACACTCACAATGTAGACATGCGAAGTAAACAATGAGCAAGTGGAAGGGCGTATTCCAACGATCGGCTGGTCTCTTGTAGAGCCAACGTTGAAGCTGCGATAATAAGATTCAGATCGCTGGAAGATGTTGGATTATTCATTCTGAAGATATACATCATCTGCGCAAGTGGGTTTGACAACCTTCTGTCGGCATATGGGGGATGAACTCCCCTACTTTTAATCACTTCATATGTTTAGACAGTAATTTTTTCGAACCAGGAGTGGGGTTTTCCACACATTTTATGGTGCGAGGTGCTTTTTCAGTGACTGGATAGACCAGGAACCAGTTTCGGGAACGAAATCAAAAGAGCTGGTCGTTCATCCATATTCGACTGAGGCTATAATACCTCGGAGTAGAACTCGTGGGAGTTGTCCGCCCTGTAGGCTTCTCTCCGGTTTTCGAACGAAGTTGGGAAGTCATTTTTTATTCCTTGGTAATATAGTATTCGAACCACTGTATGGTCTCCTGTGTCACAAGAACACGTCGCCAAGTCACCGTTTGTCGTGGCTACGGAAACGACCGAGAGGCTTGTTGTCCCATAGTAACTTTCTCTGCCCATGGTGAATAGGCTAGCATGGAGACAGGGGGCAACAACTGCTAGTTCATCGCTGTACATGGAATCCTCGCCGTTTGATTCGAGTCGAGTCACCGCAATGTGAGTCATACGTGTTGGCCACTCAGCGTTCTGCTGCTTGGGACTGCACGTTCAACATCGTTTTCGGTTATGAGCTGTTATTGTGAGTGGAACTTGTATGCTAATTTGGCACATGAATGCGTCCGGATACTCTCGGGCGAGCGGTTTGCGAAATGAGACTGAAGCCGGTGATGAAGTTCACGTTAATGGAAATACGATAATGGCAATTCGTAAGCAAGCCTTAAGGGCACTATCGACTCCCGCTGAGACCAGATGCATCCTGAAATTCCTTACCTCAGTCCTGTTCGATAGGATAAGCAGTCAAAGATTGTTAGTGGCTGTGCTCCCATTTCCTGTTCAACGCCATCCTTGTGTCAATGCATACGAATGCGCACTAACAAAACAGTATTCGACTTGATCTTCTACCCACATTCTGTCCGGACGTACTCCTTTTGTATTTCCTGTTTACTAATGGGTGCTGACGCAATGACATCGGCAGCATTTTCATAATCGACAGTAATCAATACTTTGAAACCGGGTAGAGTGGTTAGTCCCATTTGGAGTTGCTTAGTTCTTTGCTGTTTGAACTACCCAGTCTTTAAACGTTTATTGTCGCTCACACATCTCATTCAGAGTAAAACAGCCCCATTTATTTAAATAACGACACTATGAGTAGGAAAATTCATTTGGAGAAAGGATATTAAGCACTACTGCGTAACATCGTGTCATGTTTCGTAATGTCGTTAATAAGTTCGCTTACTTGTTACTATTTTTCATTGGTCAGGACTTGTCCAAATCGGCTCCACCAGACTACTCTGATGAGCCAGGCCAATCTGGCCCGATTGCGGTGGCCGAGCTGCTTGGCACAGATCAAGTGGCCTTAGACGAGGCAACGTCCATGCTACGCGCAGCCAGTCTGCGCGACTCCATCAACATAAATCGCGTTGTGCCTTCATCGGCTGAGCCACGGTTAGGAGCGGATGCAACAATCTCGCCAATAAAGGCAGCTGATGACATGTATAAACCACGGCCGGCCAGTGCAGGCTACTCTAGCCCTACCGATGAGCGATCGATGGCCACCGAGCATGAGGCTATCATGCAAAGTCTGATGATTGACCGGCCCAGATATCGTACTTCACCTTCTTCCATGGCTAATGTTCGGGCCTTACAACGACAGCTCCCTCAATTTTCTGATAACGGAGATCAAAAATGTCCCACCGTTTTTCGGTGGAATGGCGGCGGAAAGGATATTTACGTCAGTGGAACTTTTAACAACTGGGAAAAACGAATTCCCATGGTTAAAAGGTATGTGTGCTTCATTTCCCCATAACCTCAACAAAATGCTAGCCTGTGTTTTATTCTGCCTATAAACTCGCTATTGTTTTATCTCGTACTGTCTACTAACCTAGACGATAAAGGGCGATAGGATTTTGTGCTGTAGCGTTGAGATCAGTTTTAACTTTGGATTTGATTTTCGACCTGCTCACCAAACTTTCTTGCTGTTATGTAATGCGCCGAGTCACATTTTGGTTGTTCAAGGCTATACGCAGCAGCATTACAGACCAAACAGGTTCCAGCTCAGACCGTTCATTGCGAAGCCATGTTTCGTTATCTCCGGGCTGTCAAACAACTGCACACTTCATTGCTGGACCCCTCTGGCATCTCTGTACGTGTTTTTATGCCTATTGATGCATCGTAGTTTATAAATTTCTTGTTATGCGAGGATCTCTTCATTGTTCCGCTTGTTTCCATACTGGAGACAGGTGGCTTAGCGGAAACTTCCTTCCCGATGACTACTTTGTGATCTTGAGTTTGTTTTCAGTGTTGCTGTTCAAGTCAATTCTAGAAATCGTCTGTCATCACATAATGCTTCTTTCGAATTGCGACTCGGCCGGTCTATTTTCCTTCAACTGTGATGATTGATGTGTGTCCGGTCATGGACAAGGTGGATTAAAACAGTGATGCACGTCAGCAAAACGTCGAATTATTTAACTTTGTCCTGTGTTTCTTTGACTGATTCGAGTTACTCGGATATGGTAGCACTTCTTCGGAACTTTTGACGTTCAAGACCAAAAGCGTGCAAGTTTAAATAGCGTCTCCTTGGCCTTATTTTACGAGTAGACAGATCTGACCCCACTACCCCTTATATGCCAACAGTAGTCGACTCGTTCATTCAGTTACTCACACTAGATCGTGAGATTCCTACTGTAGAATATAGGTAGTATAAGTGCGAAGATCTGCGTGTACGGCCGTGTTCACTTGTGGGATGGAATACTGAGTCTAATGGTCTGTTAGCTCTTTTCCATGTAAAAACAGTGGACCGGACCCTTCATAGTAAATCACTTGTGGTCGTTTTCCACGACTTGCTTCTAAGGTTTTGTTTTGTGTTCTTGCAGCAAACATAGTGACATAGGTACAAGCAAATAGAGAACCGTTTGACGGTGGTTACCCGTGAAACTTTTCATCCAACCGCTATCTTCTTGACTTGCTGCCTTTTCTCTGAGCAGGGGTATTTATCAAAACACTTCTTATTTGTCTGAGGCTTTTCACTGTGCACAAATTTCACGCCGGATTAGATTTTCTGCGACCGAATGTGGCGTCACCGTTCCGCCCAAACGGAAGTGATTGATTTGTCTGCATGTCAGTCTTTACTCGATTTCGTTTACATCGTAAACGGAGCGGACTTTGGGTTTCGAACGAACTCAGTTTTAGCTTCATGGCGACGACGCTCTTCCATCAGCTAGACGGCCGCTGGTTCGAGCCCGGTTACCGCGGTTGTTCCCGTCTCGGTTTAGGTAGTCTGACAGCATCCAGTTCACATGTGACCTTGCATATCAACTTGGCAGTAGACTATATCTTAAAGTGCCTCCTGACGAACTGCGAATACGATGGTGCGGAACCGGTTCAAGACGTTTGACTTCCTGACATAAAGCATGTAGATGGCATTGCTCTAATCTGTAGGGGTTCATAGGGAGTTCTGAACACCCCAGACAGACTATAATCTTTAGTTCTTCAACTTCGTGTAGTATTTTCACCTTAACGAAACGTGCCGCTGCATGATTGGTAGGAATGCGGCCGCTCTCACCTTTGGTAGTGAGCCGTTGTAGGTAGTAAAGAAGCTCTTATATCTCGGAGGCTGTATCAACGCTGAGGAAATTTCTGTTGAAATCACAACTGGTGTAAGTAAGGCTCGGATGGCGCCTGTCAGCTTGCGCCATCTACGGTGTCGATATGTTGTCATTCGTTCTGTGAAAGGCCGAATGTACAATGCCATTGTAAGAGCAGTTTTTGTACGGTTTTGAAACCTGGTCTATCCGGACGAGGAACTTTCACAAAGTGCCCTTTTCGACTATTAGTATCTCCAAAGCGTAAGCGACGTGTGGTGGGAACACGGCAGTAACGGCGCTGAAATTAGCGGACGTTTCTTCGGAACGGGTAGACTCTGTCAACCCTTGAGCATACTGAACTCGTCTCAGGTTTCGTTGATTTGGCCACATTTTACGAATACCAACTCACCGCCCCTCAAATCGTGCCTTGGTTGTGAGTGGTAGGTTAGACTGGAATTTGCAGCCTGGGGGCCAGTGTGTGTGTGTGTGTGTGCGTTGGATTCGGGGTATGAAGAAACTGATACAGAAGCTTACTTCAGTAGGGCATTCCCAACCTCTTGGCTAAGGTCCAAAGGACAGTGAACACCTTCGGTTGAGAACGCCGTTAGATATGTTGGAGAGTGTGTCAGGAACGGCTCGAGGCAAAATGATCTGAGTTGTGACACGCAACACGGCGCTGACCGAAAGGTCAAACAAATGCACCAGACAGGACATAAGCGTGAACCGAACAACAACCCTGGAACCTGTCATGGGGTGATCAACACTGTCTTCGGACAAGGCCTAAGCCCAGCTACTGAAGCCAGTCACTGTGTTGGTTTCATATATAATACCCCTTTGACAACATACAATACACTTTGTCGTGCCTCTTTGCTAAGTCTTTTGCAATCAGTCGGGATAGCTTGAGGTCGTATTCACCAGCGATACAATAGAGTGGAAGTCAGTTCTGCTCGTGTTTCAAAACTTTGTGTATCGGTGTGGTTTCTTGTTCCCTTGTATCTTTCTCTTTTGTTCTCCATGATGATTTTCCTTTTTCTCTCTCATGTACTGTGGCAAGTTTATCACTTCATGAGGTTATTTCATATTAAAAATATGTATACACCACATGATTCCAACCACCACACCGTATAAAGGCTGAATGCTGAAGTTGACCTTGGGTGTTACACATCGGACACTCGTGTTCGCCCCCTCTGGTGATTCATTGTCTGTTGATGACGCTGTGGATGAGATTAATGGTTAGTGGCATGTTTGAGGTAACCCAGCATGACATGCCGCCTTGTGGCTATCTCGTTTGGATTGGAATTCGTTTCGTCCTGGCTGTCAGAACTTACCGGTGGATTTGTAACCCAAAATCAATGTTTTGTCTAACTTCGTCTTTGGACGAGTCCGATCTACGCAAATTGCATCGCTAAATTTCAGACAGCGTTACACGATTGCACGCGGTAATACCGGTCGATGGCCACAGAATACGTGAGACTAGACCTAGTGATCACGATATTTTTCCGTTCAACTTTTTATTCCTTCGAAGCTGATTTTTGAAACGAGCTTGTACCAGTCGGTTCAACTATGTTACTCGTGGAACATTTTGTGACCCGAGTAGTCGCGAATTTGATTAACATAGGATGAATAGCACACAATTATTAGCAGCCCTCTTGCCCAGATTGTCCTTCTAACCTGTTTTTTTTTATTAGATGCATCGGACCCGTGTTCCCTCTTCCTAGCGCTCGTCAGCGGTGTATATCCTCGTTACGCCCGGGGTTTGAACTTCAGACCACTTTTCGATTAAACGACTTTGTGGATCATTGTGCCATTAGTGTGCTTGCTTGAAAGTAAATGTCTGAGAGTTTGTGTGATGTTTAAATCGTGTCTGTGTAAGTGCGAAAGTTGCGGTGTTCAGGTTACAGGTAGTATCGAGTTGATCCTTAGGTTCTGCTAACTTACAAAACAAAGATGGCTCCTTGTTTAGGAGGTCGACCGTCTTTCACACAAAATGAGTGGTTCCGGTCATCCTGGTTCCTTTCCTTCTGGCTTTGGCAACCTGGCACTATGCCCTGGTGTGCTGCCTAGCTTATACGCAAGCCTGAGTTGGCCCCATTGTTTGCTGACCTCTACTGGTTAGGCCTCTGGACCGCTTCGGAAACTGTTGCTTACCACATCTGTGTTCATATGATGCAGCATAATGCAAGCTTTTCAGTATCACTGTGTAATTTCCACGTATGAACGTAAATTGATGAACGCAGAACGACCGTCTGCCGTTTTACCAATCTCGTTGGTAATAGCAAAAAGAAGGGGCTTTAAACGTAGTATAACAGCTGTTATTGCCGTTTGGGGAATTATTGTTCCCGTTGTGAAATTTGGACATTAGTCACAAACTTTGCAACAACTTCGTATTACGTATTGCCTCTTCAGTACCAAGTAACGATAACCCGGAATATATGTGACATTATTGGGGTGAGGGTGAGAAAATAAAATAGCAAATTAGGTGGAGAACAACGGCGCAAAACAAAAACGCGATGTGCCACTCAGACCGATTCTATCTATGAGCAATGCTCCACAACACAAACTGGCTCGATGGTTGGTACAGGCTCTGACGCCGTTAAAACGGAAATTTTACACATATGCCGTTAAAGACTCATTTGATTTAATTGAAGATTTCAACGAATTCAACCTAGCGGACAACGTCATGTATTCAATAGACGTTCATTCATTGTTTACGAATGTCCCATTGCGCGCGACGATTGAATTTATATGCAATCTGATCGAGACTAAATGTTTTGATATAAAATTCCCATGGATATGCTTAAACTGCCTGTACTACTGTGCACGGAGAATATCAGTTTCAGTTTTCAAAGTAAGCCTTATCGATATATAAACCAGGTTGCCATGGGGAGTCCATTAGGACTGGTGCTAGCGGATTTTTCCATGCTGATGGTAGAAAGATGAATGGCTGAAGACATTTCGTCGCTGCCATTGTACAAACTTTATGTGGATGATATTCTCATGTTTGCGCAATCTTCGCAAAGGATCGATAAGATGGTAAACTGGTTCAACGTATGTCATGCTAATGACAGTCACCTGTGAGCTGGAAAAGAATGGATGCCTATCGTTTTTAGAAATCTTCATCGGTCTGAAAGATGCTGAATCAATAAGATGGTGTGTGTATCGAAGGCCCACCTGGACTGGTCAGTGCACTCACTTCACAAGCTTTACACCAATGAAAAACAAGCGAGCATTGGTCAAAACATTGTTCACGCGTACCGGACGCATTTGTTCTTCAGAATGTTTGGCTGATGAACTTCGACTGCTTACAACGACGTTGCAGGATAATGGGTATCCGCTGAGATTTATCAACCAACACAGCCAGCAACATGTAAACAAGGTTTCCATATTTGGGAAGAAGAAAATCTACATTGAACCACCTTTCAAAGTTGACACTTCCTCACTTCGAACAACAAAACGTCTCGTCGCCTCCATCAAGCGAACATACAATGCGGATGAAAGCGTAGTCGTTGAACGAACTCGTAAGCTGCCGTTGCCTTCAGTAAAGGGAGAACAACCTGTTGACGCCAACTCACGTTGTATTTATCAACTTATGTGTAAATGCGGGGAAAGTTACATCGGTAGAACTGATAGGTGCTTGAACTCTAGGATGAAGGGACATCTGCCGAATTGGGTTCAAGATGTGACTGCTCGGTCTACTTACTTCGTCCCGTGAACACGCAAACTTCCGGCTTCGTCTATCGCCAGATACACCGGTCACTGGATTAATCCCGAATGAACATTCAGGATTATAATGCACCATTCTCATCCGCGTTTCCTGCGTTTCGCTGAGACGGTCGCGATTAGTCGTCTCAAGCCAGCAGTGTGTGTACAAAAACAATTATATGTAACTGATGAGTAGTCGGGGATTTGGTTAATTTCAAGTTGAACATCACCCACAATTGATCGCAGCTGTCGCATCCCCATAGACTTTCCAGTCGGCCCCGACTACTCATCATTAATCTAAAATATCGCCTAGCAGGTTTAATGAGATCGGAGATTTCGACCTGTCTAGGAAGTCCTAATCGCGGGGTTATGGATTGGAGTTAACAGGACAGTTACTGTGTCTCCATTTCGAGACGATCTGGCAACCTGATCATTACTCACAAGCAAAAGTGGTTGAGCGTTCACATATGATAATTCGGTCGCGCCTAACGTGAGATCAATGGCGCAGTGGTAAACACGGTTGCCTCATGAACAGCGTGTTCGTGGTTCAAGTCCCGGCAGTGGCCATTATATGCACTACTGACGAGCTCTTATGAGAGCGAAACTCGAGTCTAGTGCCTCTGCTGTTCGAAAGGGGCCGACTGGAGAGTCTATGGGGATGCGACAGCTGCGATCAATTGTGGGTGATGTTCAACTTGAAACTATATGTAAGCCTTAGGATCCCATAGACCTAATAGTTTTGCGTTGTTATTCTCCACCTGATTTGCTATTTTATTTCTTCACTCCAATAGTGCCATATATATTTTCCTGGTTATTATTATTGGGTACTGCAGAGGCAATACGAAATAGTAACATCTAACACTGCCCGTCTTATTGCTTTGTTCAGATTTATGAAGGGAAGCAACTGTTTCAAACTTCGTATTAATCGGACGTAAATTGTAATGATAACTTGAATGTTCACTTCTGTGTTACTTCACACGCATGGGTTTTTGAGTCCGCAAATGGCTGCAATTTCTGTTGCTGTTTAAGGTAGGTGGTTACGTAGCATGCTATTTCGACTGTGTAATCAGAAAAATACTTTTCGGCGTTCGATCGGACGCGCGGTCAACCTAGTTTGTAAGAGGCGATAAACGCGCGCTTGTGTCTGACTTGAATACCGTCAGTCTGTCCGTATCATCTCTAAAGACTGACTGTTATAAGCTTTGTTTGGCGTGGGCAAACTTCACCGGTTTATCAAACCGGATGTTGCGTTCATAAGGTATGATTTTATTATTCTGCTTACAATAAAAATAATTGCTATCAACCGGTTTATACGCTACAGCTGATCTTGCGTAGATTTTGCACAATCCTGTAACCTATTTGGTTCAATAAATCTGCCAACGATTATTCTTTATGTAACTGAAATCTAGCGGTTTTGTTTAAAATCGAACGGTAAAGTGCAAGCGTGTCATTTTTAAGTCAAGAACATTGCCGGTTCGTTTAACCAGGTTGTTGCTGTTTGTTTCCACTTGGTAGTCTGATGACCGATGCATCGCTTTTGCCTGATTTCCATATGTGTTGGCTTTGATCAGCTTGAGTTCGCTGTTCCCTTTCCGAAGCATGTGATTCAACGAATGAACCACGTGATGTGTTCATGGTATGTAGTCGATGGTTTTTATTCAATGGAACCAAACCGTCCATGACGCTTTGTAATGCATAGACTGATTAGTTTTTCATGCTCAGTTTTTTTCAGTATTTCAGATACGGAGTTACAACCTGTACACGAAGACTGCTACCTAGTAATACCATAAAAGCCCTTTGGTGCTGCAATATTGAACATTTTAATGAAGTGCTGTATTAAGCAAATTCAATCTGAAGTTAACACCATTTATCTTACCGTCCTAACCAAGCCATATTGGTACAAACTGACGTATGAATAGTAAACACATCAGTCAGGGTACCCTTGGTATCTGGAATAACAGACAAAGGGACTAAATAACGCACGTGACAGAGTGCGCATGTGTTGCACGCAGAACAACTGTGAGAGAAAATATGGTAGTGTCCACACAACACGGAGGTTTCAGGTTACTGGCGTTACCCTGAAAGCTGTCACCGTAATCGACTAATTGTCTTAAGCTCAGTACTTATAAACTGCTGATGAGAAGTACGTAATTTTTTGTATAAATGGACATTTGATCACAGTCGGTCGCGCTATCTTCACATTCAGACAGACTTTTCATCCAGTCATTTCAATCTAATGCCATCATCACTCACTCGACTTGGTCAGCGAGAGGACTCAATGATACCCATGACCTTATATATCGTTCAGTTATCGACTGTTTATCCAAGAATACGACCGCACTTATACTACATGAGCGGGCATCTCTAGTTTTACGGCTGACGCTGGGGTCTGCTCCAATTAAACAACATTTCAAATATGTTTATTTTCGAGTCATGTTAGACCGAACTAGCCGAACGTACTTGACATGGTTTGAAACGGATAGTCAGCGAGGCATATTTCTGGCTGCCCCATATATTGACGGATGAGCGGTTCGCATGCATTCTGAGTGAAAAGGTGATTGTGCATCCAAGTCGATGTCTACAGTGTTTTGGGCGATCATGTATGTCAGTGATTTCGTTGGTCTGCTTGTTTATTTCTTACTGCTTAACACCCTGTGTTCGTTGCATTTAGAACGATGAGAAAGGCCACGAAATTGAAACCAGTGAATATTGGTGAGTTCATTGGTAGAGTTTCATCAGATGAGAGCTGGTCACTTGTTAAAGTATGTCAATGAACGAACAATCTAAGGTAATTTTGCCATGAAAAAAAATATCGGCCTGGTGGCATGATTTGCTGGTCTCTGTTGGGGTTTAATCGTATGCTTATTGAAAACGCTCGCTAGGCAATTAAAAAGAGGTATTTCCAGGGATATAATTGCTCGGAGGACTCATCCTTCATCCAACGCATTCCCCACTGCTATCCAATGCACTGTGACAACAATTTGATCCAAACAAACGGTCGTGATGGGTTAAATTGCGCTTGGTCCTGTTTGAACAAGTTTCATGTGGTGCGTTTTTGTGCACTTCACTCAAGGCTATTGCACAGCCTTAATCTGCACAAAGACTGCAATAAGCGGTGACACATCCGTACCAGCTTGCGCCGAGAGTGCCGTGAGTAGTACAGCGTAGAAACAGTCATTGAAATGAGACGCTTAGTTAAGTTGAATTGAATGCTGGATGAAAATACCACTTAATGCAAGCCTGCATTAACATCTTCATAATTTCATAGAGAACGAATAACAGACGAAGGGTGATCGGGAGCACTGAATATCAAGCTGTTAATTATGCATGCGATTACACCAAAATACTTCCCAGTACATCAACAAAGAAATGTACACCTGATTTTTTAAAGTCCATCCGAAACTTTGCTGATCACGAACGCTGCATAGCAAAAGAAGGCGATTGGGGTTTCCCGTAAATAAAGCATACCTGTGTTTCGAATAAATAACCGATGGCTTTTAAAGTTTTGCGACGTAATCAAATCTGTTCCAAGTTTTTGAATGGCGAGTCCGCAGATCATATCCATCACAGCTGCACCTCACTGGTTTGAATGTTTTTTGGCGCTGCGTTATGGTAAGGCGAGTTCGTTTTTTTCAAGCGTCTTTTCTAAAAAGCTTGGTTGTCAAGTGTGATTCTTATACCAGACTTAAAAAAGTTGAGTATGGAGTAACTATTTTACTTGCATGTTGTGCTGTAGTCGAGAAAATCAAACACCTTGAAAAAAGTGCAGAAATAGCAGTGCTTTCAACTTTATACTTCTTGAAGTAGTGTTGCCATTCAGTCATCGTCAACTGTTTCAGAAGTCCAGATTTTGTTAATGCTCCTATCTCCAGAAGAGATTAATCTCCGCTTTTGAAAGCTGAGAAGGATTCACTTTTGTTTTGCACGAACAAACATTTCCAGAACATGCAGTTGTGGACGCCCCACTTTTCTTTACATCGTGTTCGATCTTCAGGTGTCAGAATTGAGTGTATCAGACGATAATCGTAAAACCGCACACAAGCAAAATGTGAACTTTCCCAGCAAATTCGCTCATCCTATTAAAACGCCACACTAGTTTGCTTTCTTATCGCTTTTATAAGTCAATTCTGAGGTGAAAAGCATACAAAAAACGTGGAATATTGGTTGTAAAAAAACTCTGAAGAAACTGACGCTGCTGATTTTTTTTACAACGAATACTTGTTCACTGTTGTCTTAGTGTACTTCGAGTACATTCAATCCAGACTATAAAATTAGAACGTCTCAATTAACGATCCTTTCCTCTGGAAAAATGCTTTGTCCGGTCCCGGCGTTGTTCACTGTAGAGAAAAATGTGCTTTCCATCTGGTCAACACGAAGACTGTTTCATTCACTCGCAACTGTTGTTCGATGAAGGTCTACGCGTTAAATGGATGGGTGTCGAGGCCGTCTCAAGGAACCTAAACCTTAATTCAGTGTATCAGCTTGCACACCCCGATGACGTGTCGGGTTAAGCTGGAGGGAATTATTTATGCTCGGTACATCGTAGGTGGGTATCTGACAAACAACGGTCTCTTGGCTCCCTCGGTTGACTGCTGGAATAAGGCTGCCTGCAGTGCACTCTTGAACAAACTGCTTTGTTTCATAATCTTAATTGGTATCCTGGCCACATACAGCTCACCTACTGGAATGAATTATCGCGCTTTCACTAATGCGGATCTGCATCTGCCGTCTCATGATATAATCTAAATCGCCCTATCCACTGCAATCAGTACAGCAGACAATCGAAAATTTTTAATGCTGAATTATCATCATTATCATTCTCAACTTTGATCCGCACCTTTCGCTACAGTGAATCGGGCTGCCGTCGGTCCACAAAATTGCGAGGTAATAACTGATTAAGAGTTGTAAAGCGAAGAAACAGATGCCAGAGAAAACAACCGAACAAAAACAATTGACGTTCTTCGACAAAAACCAGCAGGTTTACAGACACAGGCTCGCCATTGACTGCGGCACAATGCCTTGCCAGAATGTTTCCAACCAACGGTCTAGAGGATCGCAGAATCCCCAATCAGGTAGATGTCACCTACCGCTCTTGCGCAGCGGGGTGACCAAGTTTCTCCTATCCCGCGACTAAGTCATCACTTGACCGCCCTACAGTTTCTTCCTATTATAGCGAAAAGGCGCCCAATAAAGCACAATCTTTATTGTCCAACCCGCTAGTTAACATACCACACGCGCGCTTGCGATTTTGAATCACAATTCCAGTCCACAACACACACACCCCGGTTTCCGCTCACACGTCGTGTGCACTTTTACCTGGTTTACGTGTGTGATTTGCGCCTTCTATCCGGGGGCTTTCTTTCTGCTATTCCTCGTCCGTTTATCCGATTTCGCTCAGCGATGGCTTGTCCGCTCGCTCGTGTTGTCCTCCGTCTATCCACTGTACTTCACAGCCGTGTCGAGATATTCCTGCGAGTGTTGGAATAATCACGCCTTCAATTTGGTCGTTCATCCTGTTTTGGCTGCCACGTCTCGGCCGTTGGTCCGATCTGGTCGAACGATGACTCATCCGGTCGCACACGCCGTCTTCCATCCGCTCGCGGTGGGGTTTTGAAGACACTTCTCCACTGTGTTGAGGTATTCTGTTGAGAGTCGGAATGTTCGCACTTCCTACCTGACAGTC
>LUCH01006894.1:0-13119 GCA_013368495.1 Paragonimus heterotremus
CTACCGTTCCACTAACCGTCATTCCGTTGTCTGTTTTACGCGCTCGTAGGCCGCATATCAAGTTACAACAGAAATAAAACAATTTCACAACTCAAGCGATGCGCTATTATCCATACGTTTTAACTGTCCGCAATAAATCTCGTTTTCCCACTACATATTAGGAGTAGCTTGAATTTATAGACGTTGAGCAACCTCTGCTAATCACTGAATCATACACTGTTGTAGCACAGTTCGACGAGTAATTATGCTATCTGAACATAGAAGGCTCAGAACCATTCTCCCGGTTCGTTGTAAAAAGTAAAACCATTAATCAGTGGATCTAATTCAAGTCTTTTCTTTTCTGGACACAATCCTACATCCCTAAGTTCCACATGTCAACACATCTGTGGCTTCACATGATCCTGTGGTGTTTACAGGCCAAATCACTGCTGCTTGAATGTTTGGCCTCAAGTCATTGATTAAAAAAACGTAGCATGGGGTGTAGGTTTCATTATTGTGTTATGATGCTAAACCGGCTAGGATTTACCGGTTGGGACTATTGCCTCCGATTCTTTGGTCAGTTGGTTTGTCATTGATACTGAAGATGAAATCGGTCAATTACGTGTGGTTAATTTACAAACTGGCAGGCCTCCACCACTGTCGCAGCAATGGGTTGGTGGAGATTTGCAAAGTGTTGGTTTCGGTTGGATCCACTTTTCTTGTGCCCATTGTGACTAACTATTTGCCCCAGAAGGAGCTCACCTATGTTACGGTTCTTTTGCAACCCACGGACACCCGCATGGGCTTTACAGAACAACCAGGAATGGCGGACTAGAGGGCGTCGATAGTGATGCGGCAAATTAAGAAATCTGGCTTTACACATACTGGCCGTGCAAAGTCTGACAGATTGTACACATTTAAGCCGGGTATGAACATGGATACAGTCAATCGGTCCGGTTGAGGTGTCAGTCCTCACGTCAACCGCCAGCGTTCATTTATACATTCTCTGAAGCCGCGTTCACATTTTAATGATATGCTTGTTAAAAGTTTTGTCAAACGAAGAAACAGTGGTTCCGTTTAGAAGTGAAAGAATATCCTTCTCTCGCTTTCCTCTTGTTCTGTTGTTAAATACCAGGCAGAAGTTGCACACCTTGATACATCAGAAAACACTCATTTTTGCCTCAAGCCAGCACGTGATCGTCTCCACAACAGCAGTGAATATGGGTAGGTCGAGAAAGGTCGGTTTGCTGTGCGAGAACGTTGTGACACCAGTGAGCGTACAACTCTTGATGAACCGAGTTGATGACGTTCATTCCAAACAGAGTTCCAAATCCTTAAGTAGAAGATACTTGGCACTAATGCAGTGGAGTTCAGCGATCGCATTATACTACTGATACCGCGGCTATTCAATAGCAGGTGCAGGGCATATTTTTTGACAACGTACAAGCCACAAGAAGACTGCAGGAAGGATAATCAAAGTGCGGCATCACCCATAACGGTCCCTGCTACTCAATGGAACTGAGCACTGACATCTGTGGTAGCCGAGACTGTCTGAGGCCGAATACTGCGTGCAAATGAGTGGTTTTGTGACAGGTTTGGTTTACATGCTTAACCCGTGTATTGCTTTGTCGAATAAATAACCTTTGTGCCATCCGCGTTCTTGGATCACAACACTAATGTAGTGAAACCGGCTGATCACACTCTACTACTCGTCAGTAGTCAGGCAGAATCACATAGTTGTACACTGAAGCAATCGGGGGGAACACAAGAAAGAACACTGAAATGTACTCTGGCTAAAAATAAGTTTTCCACATGTGAACTTTGCTTCGGAAACCGTATCGTCCCGGGATTAGTGCTATGTCCAAGTAAGTGTTTTTGTTCGAGGCGGTGTTGGTGATTTTCCGAATAAATAAACATTTCACCATCCGCATTCTAGGTTCACAGCATTAACATCAGTTAAGCTTGAACGAACAGCATCCATATTGAAATCTGAGTTCATTGTTCACAGTCCACCACTATTAACGCGGCTAGTAGGTGCAAAACCAGATTCGTTGGTTTGGATGATCATTATTGAAGCTATCCTGTCCGTGAATCTTGTTTTGTCTCAACACGCACTGCCATGCGTTGGAAGAACTAAAGAGAAACACTGATCTACCTCCGCTACCTTCAGACAAAAGTTCTGAAGTTGTGCTGTTAAATCGGGTGAACAACGTCATCAAAGCGCTGAAACGTCAAGATTGAAAAGGAGTGTCAGGCAGAACGATGCAGTTTTGAGAATAAAACGAAGCCTTAAAAGAGCTACGGGTAAACGGTGTTATCGACCAAAATTCCCTGGATCAGCTAAAACCCTCCAGGTCAGTGACCCCGCGTATCTATGGCTTGTCAAATACTCACAAAGCAAGCATGCAGCCCAGATCAATTTTGTTGATAGTCATCGTTCCTCAACACACACTTGAACAGGTGCAAGTGGGAACTAACAAACTTTTACGATTAATGAATCAGCTGCTTTGGTCCGGAGGACACGTATTGCTTTGTGGATAAGATGTGGTACCAAAGATAATGTCGTCTTTTTAAGGGAAATATTGGCTTACCAATCTATAGACTAGTGAAATGATATACATTTCTGACCTTATAAGAAGGTCAATCTAAAACTATCTCCGGATGAGCTACGTAAAGTGGACCAATTGTACACGTTGGAAGAACATTATATAGTCATGCTGACGGTGTTGTACTGGGTAGTCATCCTTGTAAGTTATGTTGAGTAACAGGCTGAAACAGCTAAGTTCTGATCTTCCTGAGTCCCTATTTGTCTATGAAGAGTCACGCCACAAAATGAAGCTTCGATTAGGCAATACTTACTTCTCATAAATTTTGTCTCACTTTTGTAAACGTGCATTCTGTGTATTCGATGTTTATTATAAAAGGTAAGAATTTTGCAGCTGGCATGTTGGAGGAAGAACAACTGACTCATGACACATTGGTGGGCGGCAAATCAAAACACACTCTTAGTTAGTTGACATAGGACGTGTTGTACTGATTGTCCCACTATCAACCGTCTACCTTCATTCAGCATTTAAAGGATATGACGTTTCAGTTTCAATCAAACTGATACCTGTTTCTGCCACCGCACGTATCCACAAAGCCATGAAGGTATGGTTTATCGAGTGAACCACACAATCACCGACCTCGTAAAAAGGGTCCAATCATCTTGATCGCCCAGTCTTATGAAATATTTGGTTTCGTTTGTATGTGCGAATGCAAACACGTTGGCCGTACACTTAACCATATGCCGACGCACGTCACTGACCACATTGCGAAATGGTTGTATACAATTGGAATTGGTACCGCTCGGACTGCTATCACGAAGCACTTACACAAAACGGGTCACAGGGTTTGTGGTATCCAGGCGTTTCATATTATCTGTCGCCCAAGAACGAAACAAGATGTGAGGTTTGCCGCGAATGTTGACGTTCGTCGAACAACCCCGGTCATGTGTATGAAGACACCTCTTCCCCAATAATTTTGTCACTCCTTAAACTCTGATTGCTCTCTAATGTGCAGCCTTGCTGTTTAAGCCTACCTTGGAAAAGTACGGCGACGGCCTGTAGGACTCAACATGTGATAACACGTTTTGTCTAGCAGATTGTGTTAACTGCTTATATGAAAGTACACAGATGTGGGCTGACCTAACTTTTTGGCCATACTGTATCACAACAACCAGTTCTCCAACAGATCGATTAACCTGTTCAACCGTTTGGATTCTACTGGGTTATGTGTGAGAGCGGAGCGTTTAAGCATTCACGTATTTTGCATTCTATCCCGACACTGTCTGTTGACCTGTATAGTGGGGCGTGGATAGCAACACACTATTAACTCTACCATAGGGATTTTATTTTGCGAACATATATCATGGTGATGTTGTGAAACCGAATGATTTTATGTACTAACAGTGCGAACCTCATTCGATGTGACACTAACACTCTACAACTTGCCATTAGTGTAATTGCGATTGGTTGTCTAAATAAATGTGTAGTGTTTGACTTCTTCTCTTGGATTTCACGTGATGACACAGATGGCCTTGATTTAGCCCAATGACGAGTCGACTCACATGTGCGACGAACGTTATTGATCCAAGCCTGTTTGGTTGATGGTTTTTTTAAACAGCCAACGCGGATGGTCTCCAGCCTCATAACGGACATGTTACAAAAGATATCTATGTAGATTGGGTAGACGGAAAATGGCCAGCGTTTTCGCAAAACTTGGAGCTTCAGGTGCCCGGATGGGTGGCAAAATGGCCGCTAAACAAGTGGGCAAAAAAATGGGCAAGCAGATTGCAAAAAAGGCAGTGAAATCGACCGTTAAGGGAGTGGCTAAAAAGGGTACGAAGGGAGGAGGAAAAAAAGCCATGAAGGGTGCTGGGAAAAAGACCGGAAAGAAACTTATGAAGAAAACTGTAAAAAAGGGTTTGAAGAAGATGGCAAAGAAGGAATCCAAGGCTTCGGAATCCGAGTCTGAACAGTTTTCAAGCGAAGCAACCCCTACTGTGTCATCATCAGGAGCTAGTGATAAAAAGACGAAAAAGAAAAAAGAACAGTCAAGAAGCAGAGAAAGAGGAAAAGCCAAATCAACGAAATCTGCCGGTGATAGTAAAAAATCCAAATCGAAAGAAAGAGAGCCAAGGGGAAGAGAACAAACACCTGTGTCTAGCTTACGAAGTGAAACGACTGAAACCACTCAGAGCGATTCATTAGCCAAAAGACAGAAAAACAGAAATGGAAGAAGCACCAAAAAGAAACGTAGCAAATCGAAAGAATCGAAAGTGAAAGTTCCTGCACAACCTAATGAGGGCCCTAAAAAGATGAAGAGAGGACTTTTTGGAGGTCGAAAAAAGTCAGTAAGTGAGACTACGGAAGAAACATCAGCTGCGGTACCAATGATGAAAAGCGTATCACAGACTGAAACATCAGAATCAACTGAATCAGTGGAATTGGGCACCAGTCGCACCACAATCACAAATGAAACGACAAGGGAAGAATCAAACGAAACACCCAGTATAAATACTGGCCAGGCTGCACCAAATCCCATGACACGCAGGCCGACTTTGACTTCACGGGAGATGGGAAGATCTATATCTGCTGGGCCCCCAAAATTTGTTGCAAGACAATCTATAAGCAGACCGTCTATAAGTCGCCCGTCCGTCGCAAACTTGTCAGGTCCAGTACTAGCCAGTTTGAAGCAGAAACAGTATGAACAACATTTGGAAAAGGGCAAGAGGGTACCAGGTGCTGAGACTCTGAAGGATGCAGTACATCAGGACCTGCTGACCAAAGAAGCTGCCAAAGAAGTGGACGATCAAGAGTTCAACCTTATGCTTTTCCGTCTGGCAAAACATTTAATGATGGACAATGGGTCAGGAAAGGCGGAATGGAGTCATAAACCAAGGCGTAAGAAGAGACGAAGAGCATCCGAATGGTTACAAGCCCTCGGTCTGATAATCAGAGCACAAAATGAGGGTTCCGCCGTTCGAGAAATGTGTGTCCAACAGATACCCCCGAGTTGTCATGTTATGTGTCATCCTTGTCCTTGTTCTAGCCGAGATAATACGAAAGCTATCTCAGTGCCCGTTGTGGCACAGGAAGATAGCAGGGAAAAGTCAAACACAACAGAAGTGGTAGCAACTCAAGGAAGACAGTTTGAGAGTAGTCAGGTTAAAACAGAGCGAGTGACAGAACTCTCGTCCAGCGAAATGCTCGTCTCGAATGATAGCAAAGTATCTTCCGGTTCATATTTAACATCAAGTGTAGAAGAAAGTTCTTCATCTTATTCTCCCAAACAATTTCATGAAGATACCGAACGATTTTGTGACGTACTCAGGGCGGTACAAAACATTCCAACTCCCAGCCCCATGCAACAAAGCAGACGAACTGACAGACCATGCACCTGTCGACATAAATCCAACTCCCCAACTCATTCACCCAATAAAGTTGCTAAATCTCAGAAAGCTGCTCCACCCGGCGCACCACAGGCACTGAACATCGCAGTTCCTGCATCCGATCCTACCTCTTCCGGACCACCCACCGCATTTCAACAAACGAATCGGTATTGTCACGGTAATGAACAGTTGCTTCCGTGTGCACCCACTATGAATACATTTTGCCTGACAGACTGCCACAACACAGACCATAGACCGATAGCAGCTGTTCCCTACTGCATCAATCTTTGTGATCCAATGGCTATGGTTCTTCCGACACAGCTGGCTTGCCAGGACCAATTTGTGGTCACGAACGTTGTGGATCCGAACGTGATCTATATGCCGGATTATTATGTTTGAGTAACATCATTTTCTCGAGGTCCGAATAGTACTCTGTTGTTTCATCGTGCAGTTTCAGTTTCGCGACCTGTGTACTTCATACCGATGGGTTTTACGTGCACTTCTTCATGAACGGTATTCATTAATCAAAGGCCTTGTGTATGCAGAATAAACTTTTTCATACAGATACTCAAGGAGCGAATCAATTATGGTTAAAAATGGTATCTACCGTTATATGGCACAATTTCCCACTTCTCATGCATTAACCTATAGCAATTGGGGCTTAACTTACGAGCAATACTACCCGGTAGTGTTCTCCACCTCTGACACTTGTGATTAATTGTTGAAAACTTGAATATGTGATCAGTCCAGGTGGCATACATGAAATATTTACTTAATGGCCTTTTATCAATCGTAACTGCAATGAATCTCAATAAGCACAAAACAGTTCGCGTTATTCATTGAACTGTAGCGTTCTTTTGACACAAAAAGGCACTTCCAACAGCTGTAATAGCACATATTGAAGAAGAGATGTAGTGACTCTTGTTTAAAGTACAAAGGAACTGACTCAGTGGGTCACTGCATTTTTTGAAGTTTTCGTACTCAAAAGCATGCCAGACAGATAGGTGAATATATCATCCGCGCGCTATTCCCTAATTTCTGTTCTGTCTACAAAGATATGTGGCATATTCAGCACCAACTCGGTATCACTCTTATTTTCTTCTCAATTTTTATTCAATTTTATTACCCGGCAAGTAATAGATGTTAGTCTGCGACACCCGAATAATGATGGTGTAACTTATGGATCCGCCGGAGAGTGACTGATTTTAATTATACGACCAATGAGTACGCCATTGCTGGGCAATTTTCAAGTGACTCGGTTATTGCATAATGATATCTTGTGTCCTGCCATATTTTTGAGGGTATGCTTTGCAACCTCAAGCTGCAAGGCGCTTCTTCAGAACTTCTATAATTACGCCGGTTCTATGATGGATGTTTGACTTATTTATGGTGTTAGCCGTTTGTTGTATTTGGGATGCCGGCCAGGTGGCAGTGGTTGTACCGTAAATAGTCAACTATAACCAAGTACCTCCGCAGTTGTGATCTTTGCCAACCTTTGGCAGCAAAGGAAAACACTCAATCATAGGTAGTGCTCATGTGAAGTGAACATGAAGCGATGTCACTCTACGACTACGAAATATAGTCAAAGTTATAAGTACAAACTGTCCGCAAATCGTCGTCCGTAGATACCCGCGGTCAGTTGTGAACGTGATGGACACCAAAGGATAATCAACTATGAAATCATGAAGCATATATCCGGTGGAGAGCATCAAGTGGGTTAAGTCACCCATTTTCTAAATGAATAGTTCACATACTCAGGAAGCCGTCCAATTAGCTATCCATGCTGAGTCCGGTTAACGTAAGCAGCAAAATAGACATGTGACGGTTTGACTTATAACTTTAAATAAGAGTGGGTTAACTACCGTAGATTGCGGTTTTCCTCAAGGCTAGGGCCCTCACGACCCATAGACTGCTATTGGAAATGTTAGGATAGATGGTAACTAGTTGGAATCAATGGCTTGACTGAGGTGTGCGTCAACCGAATACAATCGGTGAGCCCAGACAGTGAAAGCCGCAATCAAGCCGGCTTGCTAATGTCATCCCTTCTTCATTTGCACCTCTGTCGGCCGGGCATAAAACTAGGGATTTCATGTTTTGGATTCAAGCGTTCGTCTGTCATTTTTGTCTAAACACGTGTTGACCGTTTTAATATTTTTGTTATGTGATGGTCAAGCATCAGAAGCAATTGTGATTGTCGGGGAAGAACCCAATTCCCCGAAAATACCGTTTATTTGCCTTCGCAATGATCTAACTTATTACTGTCTGAAGTGACCTTTATGGTCAGCACGGTCATGTGCCAATTCACCCTTCACGTGCGTTCTCAACCTTTGTGCCAATTTCTGACACCCCGTCTACACACACGTCCTTTAATTGGAACATCACCATACTGTGTGAATCTTTGTCTGGTCCACTTACTGACTATGTTTCTTGATTGGTCACAAACCCTTTAAATGTGGTCTAGTTTGTGACCGTGTTGTCTTCAGATTGAGAGACATAAAGTGGCTCTGTCCGGAGGCCTATCTTTTCTCTGTGTTCATTCGTTAGCACTGGATGGTTGGGTTGGCCGGGAAGATAGGTATTAAGCGTGCATACTTTATAGTCAGTTGTTCATTACCACTGAACGTCGTTCCGTTATCTACCGTTTCAATAACCGTTATTCAGTTGTCTGTTTACGCGCTCGTAGGCCGTATGTCGAGTTACAACAGTGTTCGTAGTGGTGGTGGTGGTGAGGCGGAACAGGAAATAGAGGAGGTGAATGACAGCGGTGGCATGCAGGTGATCAAGGCCGCAATAATTTGAAGGACAGTATCAAGGGTGCACTGACTTGGTAATGCAGACAGTAAGAGTAAGTTTCGTCACGTTCGAAGGGCCTCCGAGTAAACTGCACCCTGATCATGTGTGATAAATAGGAGATAGTTGTGGGTCTAATGTATTGCTGTCGACAGAACGAGGAGTATGACAAATCACCGGGACAACTTTCCAAGTGTCAGCATTACTTGGGGGCGGCATGTGCAGCCAGCCGTGGGCTTTCAGTGGGAAACCTCGGAAGGCTGAGCTACTTTTTTCAGTAGAGATATCCGGTCATTCTTACCATCGGTAGTTCAAAAATGAGACGTCTTGGTTGGTCATCTCTCAGTGGTCTCTGTGTGATTATTTAACACTTGCAACAAACGAACCTGCCAGATGCAGTGAGATTTACTTTTCCACCATCTTAGACATTGATAACGAATGTAACTTTGTACGACGCTTAATAAAGTTATCAGAGCGCTCTGGGGTTGCTTGAGCGCGTATACCTTTTGAAACAGCACCTGGTTCCTAAGATGAATCACTCGCTGGTTATGAGTCAAGTTCATCGCAATAAATTCAAAGCTATGCGCTGTACAATCCGTCGGCTTGTTTGACAGTGACTGAGCCATCCAAACAACAAGCCAACCAGTTGTATCCACACACCCCAAATCGCCTGGGTGGTTTTGACATTCCGGGTTTATTTATCAATATTGCCAGTTCACGCAACTCACAAATGGAAAGAGTGCTAACCACTCATTGTCCAGTTCTGCGAAATGTGGTCAAAGGCAGCTCGTTCGGCCCCTTCGCGAAAAACATTAACGTTCCAGGAGGCGTTCATGTTATGATAGTGACAAACAAAGAGGAAGTTCAAGCAACCTGAATGCACAAGCTCTATCATACGCTGGACGGTCGTGATCTCCACGAGTTTTCCCGCCCTCCACCCTTTAGTCGCTAGCTGCTTTATCCAGACCGTACTTTCCCAAAGATTTCTATTTTCGCCATCCAGCTCTGATGTGCGCTTCTGGAATTAAGGTCTGGCATTCTCGAGATGACCGAAGTAAGCACTCAGTTCTATGTCGTTGCGGCTGTGGTCAACTAGAAAGCCTCGCTCACGTTTCCCAATCGTGCTTGATCCCGCACGACTTGCGTGGTGCTCGGCACAACCGCATGACTAAATACCTGGGTGGAAAGATTATGCAGTCTCTATCATAGTCTTCCAGGAGCTACAAGTACCAGTGGCAAGTTTGTTCATCAATCCTAACACAATCGCGGTTCGTAACAGTGAAGCTGCTTCACTTGGCATCACTACAGTGGATGACTACTGAAAACGGGCTGGCTGGATCGTTAAGAGTGAAACGTACAAAACCGACTTCCGTAACGTTGCTATTCAATCGGTCCTCCGTACTGTTGGCTCACGAGTGTGGGTGTGGGTTTGAATCCTACACAAAAATGGTGACCTGAAGCCTCTAGTCTATCTAAAATGTTCTGGGCTTCCTGTGAACCCTCGCAGATCAGAGTGATGTCGTCTGCATACTCCATATCTTGAAATCAAGTATCTGGGAGCAATTCCACACCGTCATATTTGCAGTCTATTGGGGCACGCTCTAGAATTTCGTCTAGTGCGGAGTTGAATAGGAGGGAGGCTGGCCAACCTTGTCGCACCCCACTGGAGATGTTAAAGGTCGACGATACGTTGCCATAAGCCCTAACCAAGCTCGACTTTTGTTAGTAAGTTACTTTTCAGATGTTCACATAATTCTCAGGCACATCCTTAACCGATAGACAGTTCCAGAATGTAGCTCTGTCAGCCGACTCAAAGGCCTCTTTGATGTCTTGAAGAACAGCAATTGTCGCTCTTCCATGTGAATAGCAGGGGTCAAGAATCTAACGATGTATGATGATGTGATCACTGCAACCAGGGCCAGGGCAAAATCCAACGTGCTCCTCATTGATATATTGTTTGTGCGTTTCGCTCAGTCTGCGAAATACAATGACTGTGAACAAATTTGACGCAGTAGGAATCTGGCTAATTCCTTTGTGATTTGCACATGAAGTGCGTGAACCATTTCAAACTTTTTACGCACATTCGGTTGTTTCATTGAGTGGTACAACGATGAGACTGCGAAATCTCTCAAGCCTCAGAGACCGTTTAGAGCCACAAGTAGGTTGTATGAACTGAAAAGGCCATACGGCCATTTTCACAGGGACAGATTTTCCATGGATTTTGGTTCTTTCAATTAGTAGGATGAGTTATTATATGATAAGTGAATCATATTGAGGGCCAGACGAGTTTGTAGTCCAGTCTTGTCGGCTTCGGACAGAACATGAGATATAGGGGCAACGACACACATCAATGTCACTTTTAAATATCACCGATGCGACATGACTGCGACATACCGGCATGAGCACAAACTGTTTAAGGTTGGCCAATGTGAGGACGCAGTCGGCTTTCTGTAGGGTTTGTGTGGGCACACCTCGTCATGAATTCAAATGAACTAGTAGCTAAGGTTTCTCATGTTGATTGAGCACCGATGTTTCAGTTTCAGTGAATGCAGATCATGGCTTGTATGACCCTTACCGGAGGGTTCCTTTTGTATGTATGTGTGCTTTGTGTGTGTGCATTGTTGTTAAGACCAGTTCCTATTTGGAGACTCGTGGTTCGGTCTGTGTGGTTCGGATCTGTTTGACACTTCCAGTGTATGGTTGCGGGATTATAGGGGGTGAGTTATAGTGTGGTTTCAGTGGGTATTTGAAAGGTAGATGTGAATGGCCCTGGTCTCATGAGATCGGTATTACCACGGTCACATGATTGCGCGTGATAAGTAACGAATGCTCTGATGTGTTTATGACTGATTCAGTGAACGTCTGGCTGGCTGAATTGCTGGCTCTGTGGTGTAATCATGTATCCATGAGTGCGTGTGTGTGTGTGTGAGAGAGAGAGAGAGAGAGCTGGACAAAGTTTGCGGACCAAGGTTAGTTACGGGAAGCAGACGCCGGGTACACCTTGTACTGGATAGGTTGCTCGGCAGACGGTGCTCGCGAACATGGTGTCTGTTTCTCAGTCGTTGTTCGCATCAATGCTTTGGTGATTGGCAAACGGCACGGCATCAGCCCTCGAATGCTGTTTATGCGCCTGTGACTCGGTCGAGGTAAGTGTGCCACATTTGTTAGTGTTTATGGTCTAACTATGTGTCAGACTGATGACAAAGGACCAGTTCTATGGTCAACAGTCCGCCACAATCTGGTAGGCACCGGTGAATGACCGACCGTTTGTGTTGGGTGACTTGAATGCTCGGGTCGGGCGCGACTCGATAGCTTGGCTTGGAGTTATCGGATCCTACGGCATTGGTTCAGTCGAAGAGAACGGTGATCATCCGTTCCACCTGTGTACTACTCACTAGCTGGCCATTACAAACACTCGATTCCAGCTGGGTGCGAGCAACGTCACTATGTGGATCCATCCACGAAGCGGTCATCACTTGCATGACTACGTGATTGCGCGACAGCGTGACATTCATGAAGTGCGTATCATGCAGGTGATGCGCGGTGCTGAATGTAGCACAGATCATAGCCTGGTCAAGACTAAATTATTTATACATGTACGCACGTCTGTTTATTGTAGATCTTCCGGACAACGGTAGAAGTTGGATAGTAAACGAATGGAGAACTGTGAGATTAAGACTCCTTCCCAGCGTGCATTTGTCAGTGCACGACGATCCTGTATTTACTACCCTTGAGGATATGTGGCAATTAATCAAGGAACGGATCACAACGACAGTCATCGAGACGATCGATGTAAAGATCTAAAAACGTCCGAACTGGCTTAACGAAAACAGTGCAATTATTTCCATTTTGGTACGAGGGAAGAATGTGGCGTTTGCCGCTTCTACAACGTACTTAGGCAATGAAGACAAACGAGCGACATTCCCGAGTATCCGCCGACAACTGGCCGAATGTATCCGCGGAATCAAGAACAACTGGTGGATGAAGCAGAGGGAGCAGAGGCATGGCTTCGTAGATGGTCGACCACATAAGGAATTCTACGATTCGCTTCAGGCGATTTCCGATCAATTCGTCCCGCCTATCCTATTAACGGCTGACGTGGATGTCGGCTGTTCGTGCACCCAGCCAGAGGGCATCATGAAGGTCTGACGAAAACACTTTGGTGGTCTGTCAAACCGTCTTATTGGATGATCGTGAACAGCCTGCCGCAACAGGCCATCAAATCTCCAACTCGCAGTATGATCGACCTGGTGTTCGCTGCTCGACAGCTTCAGGAGAAGTGCCGGTGCTTGGTAAGTTTGGATGTCCAGGTAAGTGTATTAATTTGATTAGATTGTTCAGTGTGGGCATGAGGACGAAGGTGCAATCGTGTGGATTGACCTCTGATGATTTTGACATCGTTACTGGCGTGAAGCAAG
>LUCH01006894.1:14512-24568 GCA_013368495.1 Paragonimus heterotremus
TCACTCACACACCTACTGGTCTTATTCCTTCGGGTTTACACCGGATACGTGGTGTGTGAGTGGAACCGCAAGTGGTGCAACGCAAGCCACTTGTGATGACTGAACGCACGTATCCTTTGGTTTCGGTCATTGTGACAGGCTAATCTGAACAGGATGCCACCAACCGTGTAGGTGTGTGCTTAACTAGGTTTTGCGACTGCACTAGTGCACGCGGTGTGAGCGCCGGAGCTATTGTATGGCAATACTTTCTATCCCGCTTCGAAGGGTGACCTGGTTGTTGTGCGTCACCTTGCAGCATTATCTGTGTATGAGCTTGCCTAATTCGTGTTTGATGCATCTATTATTGCAATTTTGCCTCTGAGATCCACTCCACATTCAATGGAACTGCCTCAAGAGAAGGAATTCTGAACTCCGGTCCTGACTGTCAGACGAGCATCAATTAGGACGACTCTTAACGAACAGTGTAAACCGGACCCTTTAAAACTGGTGAAGTTGTCATTATGACAACGACTAGTTTGTTGGGTTGGATGTTTTTTACACTTTTACTTAGCCTGATCTACATGTCACTGGTTGAAGACCACGCACAGTTGGTGATGGTTTTTGTAATGAGATGAATTTGTCGTTTGACACACTTCAAAGGAAACAATGGGCCACACCACTGTTTTTGCCACAACTCATTAGCACTAGGGCGTACACTTCTCTGGACAAAATTGTAAAGTCCCCTCAACGTGTTTATAAAGTGAATGTGGCAATACTCGGCTGAATTCGCATTCGACATGAATGACTGGTGGCACCAGGACAACTAGCCACATTCATTAGTGGTCAGCTTGATTAGTCACTTGGAGGGGGTAATTGGTAGGTAGGTACCTTAAGCAGGAAACTGTGGGATAAGAATTTATTAACTAAGTTAAAACCGCCGATAAAAGCCATTGTTAAACTGTGAGCAGCACTTACAGATTAACCTAGCTTCCGCAATCAGACATACACTCAGTCGGATTCTTTCGACGGGAACCATAAGATCCGAGTCCCACACTTGCTGGAACGCATCAGTAGCGATACACGCCTTTGCTCTAACGGGAAATCGAACTTCTGTCTAAACGACTGTGGAGTAATTGTATTGACCATTGCTCCACTAATCTCACAATTTAACCTTATCAGCCTATCCAAACCTCTGGCCTCAACAGCTCGTGACAGCAACTAATCGTCTTGAGAAGATGCGATGATCAGGTTACGCTTAATAGGACTGGTCATCAGCACGATTGGCTTTGCAGTAGGAGAACCGGAACTCTACTCTTGGGTCAGATAAATGTGTGTATTGCTGTTGAGATCTCATAAGAACGAAACCCTAGTTCAAAGTTTCTATTCAAAGTAGGTCAGCAGAAAAGCGTGAATGAATTATCGAATTTGCACTCATCTGTGAGCTCTGTAAGAGTTGTTCAACACACAAAACCTACCTATGCGCTCAGAAAGAGGCAAACAATTGCGCATAGGGCTTCATGAAGTAGGGAATTTCAACTTGATTAAGGTGTCATGATCGTAGGATTATCAAGTGGAGCTAACCAAATAACAGGATTGTCTTCCCTTTACATGATAGGGCAACCTAAAGAGGACTCAAAAAAAAAGTAAACGGTGCGTTTAGATATTTTATGAAGACAGTGACGCAGTAGCCAATCTGACTTCTTCATGAAGACATGGACAAGGGTTCAAATCCTGATAGTGGTAAAGATATACATTATTGGAAAAAACTTGTCAGCTGCCTATTTACAAAGTCACACAAGTGAAAAGTCTACTTCAAACCAAAATCTGCGTTCACGTATGAAAGATGTTTACGCTTTATTGGTGTTAAGTAATTACTAAGAATGAAAGTGAAATTGATAAAGGTCCAACATTACTCACGTTTAACAAAACTAGTACGCATTTTTCAGGAAATAAACCATTTTTTGCAACGTTGGCACACACCATTCCTGGTTGTTGGGTGGCTTAGCTCGATCGATTGTGTGTACGAATGTAGGGCGTATTTTGACATCACCCAAACAGCCTGCAAATAATTACTCGTGATTATGACGTGCATATGCACTGTTGTGAGCCAAGAACGTGGATGGCATAAGGGTTATTTATTCAAGAAAGTAACACATTGGTTGAGCGCTTAAACAGGACCACAAACAAAAACACCCATTTTCACACGATACTCGGCCCAGACCGTCTCCGTTGCTACAGACGTCAATGCCCAGTTCCTTTACGTAGCAAGGACCACTGTGTGCGATGTTGCACTCCGATGTTTCTTCTTGTATTTTTCCTGCGGCTACTTCGATGTCAGAATATATGCTTTGGTCCCACTGCTGAATAGCGGTCGCTTGAGTAGTATATTACGATCGATCATCCTCACTACAGCATTGCTGATGTACTCTAGTAAGAGCGAAACTCAAGCCTACTGCTCCCTTTCGAAGTGGGCTAGCCGAACGCCTTATCGGAATGCGAAAGCTGCCAGCAAATATGGTTGGTGTTCACTTGAAATGACCTAAATCTCCGAACTTCTACTACTGAAGTTAATCTAGTTTCTGTAGCCGACAATGGATATTACTTTCTAATTGCTAACCTCTTCAAACTGAATAAGCTCTTTCGTCTAATTGCCGTTCATGAATCACATTCTCGAGAAAATTAATTCGACAACTAATAGGCGGTGCTATCGGGCTTCTGTTCATGCAGTTCATAGTCCTTCCATCAATACAAAACCCAAACATACAGTAGTGAATAACATCTGTTTTTGGTTACCCGTGCATCCATATAAGGCTTAAAAGCCACCCGAGCCTTCACAGTTGGATGGGGTTTAAAGAGTTGTGTATAATCTTCTTCCTCAGTCCAGCTAGTCTCAAGAGCACTTATTCCGTTGAGTTCACATACAACCTGATCAGGCTGACTTCACATTTGATCATCTGGGTGTCGTCATCTTTATAGTAGAGACAAAGTTTGGTGGTCCGTTCGGCTATCCCTTAAGCTCCAAATGGAAACCCATCAGGTAAATACTTCTCGATCAAACTGTTCTAATGTGACTTTTATATACTGAAGAGACGCAAAACAGACGAGTTCGCGAAACATCGCACAAAAGTGCTCATGGGTCTAAATGTGTATTTGGGTAATAAGCACCTTCCCCAACTACCCACTCGTCCAAACAGCACGAACTCACTGGTTTTCTAAGCATCGATTGCATGGAGACCGGCAAGTCGAACCCCAGACATTCGGACACGAACGGCAGCCCCTTTGCGATCTGCGCGACTAGCGGGGTGTTCTCACTTAGGCCACGTAAGAACGGGTTTAACGTCTCGTGTATTGCTGCCCACTCGCCTGGCGAATAAGGGGATGCAGGTGGTGCAGCAGCTGCAGATTCTTGAACATTCTGAGAGGTGCGGTGCGCAGATGACGAACGATGAACAACAGGTGATTGTATAAGATGTTCATTCCAGCTAAACGGGTTCATGGGTTCATTACGACTTGCGTCAACCTGAGAGTTTAAAGAGCAAACAGGAACAAAAACATGAAATAAAGAAAGTATAGGTCAGTCAAAAAAACCCGCCAAAAGTGTTTGCAATTAAACAACTGAGAAAAACTCCGTTTCTAATCTAACGAAATTGTGTCTGAAGGCCCCAGTGAAATAGTTAGAAAGAGCAACTGTGAACAAAGTTGTGTATTGGATGTTGTCGTCCAACAAGATGATGAGAGGTGAGTAGATACATAGTTGACGACTACAGATCAACTAAGCCTGGTTGGAAATTTGTATAACCACTCCTTCACACCATCACACAAGTTGAGCATTCGCCACTAACGTTGTTTTGTCAAGAGTAAGGTAAATTCGACGTATATTTGACACTTGGGGATGTATGAGAAGCCATCAAATCGTACAGGATGGGATGTAGTCGGATGGGAACAAGGCAAGTTAACAGGCAAACCGTACAGATATTTGACTGCTCTCTCTCTCATACAATGTGGACAACTAAGTAAGACAGCTGCTGTCAAATCATGTATCGGATCACATGCTGGTTGACTACCGTCTCGTTGTCGAAGTTCGTACAGAAGCATTCAAGTTAGCAGATCTCGAATGCTCGACCGTTAGGTTGGCAAACGTTATGATTAATTATTTGACGGATTGACATTGTTTTCTGAATAACTTGTAAGTTGCGACTGTAAAAGCCAGAAGGATCCTCAAACAATACGACAGAAATGTGAATGATCACAATTCTATTCGACCACATGTGGAACAGTTGATACTCATCTAAACTGTTCATTCTTTCAGCAGGAGGCACGGTACTCAACAACTCACAGAAAACCAGTACCTTCAAGTGGCTACTACTTTGGAATGAATTGCCTTTAACTTCTAAACCGCACCCGCTCCCTGTTTATAGCACAAATGACTGCATTGTAACATTGTGATATAACTATGACGCATTAAGCCTGATTATGAGGCTACGAACATTAGCTAGTTCGTTTCACTCTGCGTTTTGTGCCGACTCTCATTGGTTTTGGCACTTAATAATACTTGTTGTATAACAGGCAGCCTTGTTCGTGAGTAGTATAGTGCGCATATTTTGGAACTGAAGGGTAATTATCAATGCCAGGAAGATGATGGACCAGAAACAATCATTTGAATAGTGTGTACGCACTAGGGGGGGGACGTGTCAATGTACTGCTGCCCCATGGATGTGAATACACATCAGCTGTGCAAATGAGTGTACACGTTCGTGGTCCTATGTTTTAGCCTAGCCTGTACGGTTTTTCATGCAACGAACTATTTCGTAGCTCAAGCGTCTTTTGCGGTCACAGCATACAGACTAAAGAAGAAGTTAGTCGAAGTTCTTCCAACTATGGTATCGGACAGAAGTGGAAAGTAGCTAGCTCAGGTTTGACCACATTCTCGTGTCTATTCAATGTTTCTCACGGTTTGGCGTCCAAGCTATCTTGAATTGAGTTATCCATCTGGTTATCTGATTACAGCGAACGAGCTATACTACAGCACTTCAAATCACGTGGATGGTGTATCAACAGAGTCCCTAGGTTAGACATAGTCAGCTGCAGGATGAATTGAGCGAGCTGTTCTATCAATGTGCTTTTACAGATGTACAAGACAATGAGTGGGAGACTGAAAAGTTAAAGCACAACCAAGGATAGTGGATTAAATAGACTGAAGAAGTCCTACATCAGTGTAAGACGACAGATAACAAGCTATCTTGTACCAACTGTGGTATGTATAGATGAATGCAAATGGACGAGGAAGTGCCGTCACTAGGATAACTTGTTGAGATTAGTTTAGCTGCACGTGCGTGACCGATAAATACCGCATGTGTCACTAGAATCGAGCTTCAAGTCCACAATGAACTGCCATAGTGAAGGTCACCTTTGTATGTCCCAACTTTCGACAAGGTATGTAGAATAGTACGTAACGTTACCGTCGAAATAGCTATCCGTAACTAAAAAGCATTGTTGACGGACGTCATTAAAGCGGTGTTAGTTGTACGGAATTCTTCGACCTCGAATTGACTAAGTAGGTGTTATGAGACGCAGCCCCATGGTATGAAGAAGAGGAAGCCGATAGATATGAGATTGATGCGTTTATTGTAATGGTTCCCTGAAGGTACCTTTGTGAATAAAACACAACGGTCGTCTATGCTAAGAACAATGAGAAATGAGAACTATGTTAGTTGAACTTCCAATCTCTCTTCAATCCATATTATTTTTTCTTCAGACCATTTCATTAGTCTCAATCCATTGAAGTTAAGTTGATTTAGACAAGCAGTAATCTGTTTAGAGTTCGTTGTAGTCCGATAAAATGTGATTTTCACAAGATCTTGTTCAAAGGAAACATAGTGTTGGCACTAAGGGGGACACACTTTATTGAGTTTCCAAATAAAAGTAAATGGTAACAGTGAGTTCAGTCAAGTGACTGGGGCTGTAATATTTTTGAAGTTTTGTAAGTATATGTTAGCCTAATTGTATGCACAGACGTTTTTCAGATGTAGCCGTGATTTGACAACATTCCGACGTTGTTTCCTAGGTTTTGCTTGCTATCTCATTGAATGCCGAGAGTCGCGATGCCATCCTTAGCCATCCGTGGTCTACCACTGCTTTTCGGAAAGTTCACTGAAAGCTTTTTAGTTAAATCCATTGATTCGTCTCCCAGCCGTTGATGGCCACTTTGATGCACGATGGGTGTACTAGTAGTTGGAACATTCTATTGGTTATGCAGTTTTCCATTGGATTTCTACAAACAGACTACCCAGCTGAACTCAACTCTAAGTCGCCAAGCGTACACACACCAACGCTGATGCACTCATTCCCCTGTGCCCCCCCGCTCAGCTCAGCGTACTGAAAACGCGTTTTATGTGACACCTTAGCCACAATGGCATGTTCACGATACTCATAGCTAAGAGTCCATGTAACATTGTTGTTCTGTATGCATGTTTCATGTGTACTTCAGGCGCGCACCACTCGAATGTGACTATCAGGACATATTATGTATAGACTGTAGCAAAGTAACATTGACGAAGGCGTCAATGCTCTATCAATTTACTGTCTTGACTTAATTTCTGGGATCATAACGATAACTTTCTACCTAACTTTGTTACCTGTGATTTTCTAGTTTAACCGAGCACCGTAACAATAAACCAGTCACGCCATCCTGACCAACGATAAGCATGATTTATCATGAGACACCGGAATAATTCCACACACGAGGATTGTGGTTTGCTTCAATGCCGAACTGTCATACTACGGCTCAAATATGTTAAATTGCGCATTGAGCTATGCATGCTTATAAACCAATTTTGCTTCTGAAATAGCACAATGGAAACAACTGTTTGGAAGGAACTGAACGAGTATTGTCAACACCGCTATCAGCAATACTCTAGTGGGGCTGCACTTTTTGATGCACCACAGCTGATTCCAAAGTCGTATGGTTATCAGCTGTTAGAACATGTCACTGCTGTCAGTATTCAGGCACTCGATTTTTTCAAGTACACTTACGTTCAACTGCTTAATGACGTCGTGTCTCGTTTTCGTCTGATGGAAAAACACGCTCAGAGGCTGAAGACTTTTAATGGGTCCACTCCTGAAGCTTACAACCTATTTGAGTGAACGTACCTCGCTTAACTAAAAGTGTACATTACTTCCTCATTTCCGTAAATACTTTAGAAAGTGTCTTTGAACGTATGTAAATCATGAATAACCCTTCTGGGAAAATCCTGAAACTTTTAAGTACCAGCCTGTAACAGAAAATCGACTTCATAGGTTAACATCTTGGCTGATTCTAGAAACCACACACCCTAGTTGTGTAAAAGTAACAGTGACTTTCATCTGGTCCTGCACTTGATGCTGAATAAGAAAAAAAACAGTATTCATCTCTATAACTATAAAGGTATGTCTAAGATTTAGTAAGGTAGCTGCCACTTACCGGCTGTTCGTATTCCAACGGATTATCTGAATAAAGTTCCATCACAGCAGTGCTACGTTCAATCCAACATTGAGGACCAGCATCCGGCTTAAAAAAAATCGGACGGTAATCTTTCTTTTTTATATTCCAGGCCATTTCAGTACCCCTATCCAGCATCCGCTGTCAGACCCGCATGGCTACGTACATTGTAATCGATTATATGGAATTGATGTTTTGTTTCAAGTTGACCGCCGTTTCGAAAAGAACTTCAGATTCAACTTAATCACTACTTCGTCGGTTTCAGATAAGTAATGTGTGACTTTTTACAGAGAAGCATTAACATATTGGTAACGAAAACCTGATTAGCTTTAAAACACCTTATCACACTGGACTTAGACATGGGGAATGGAAAGGGTTCCTCGGAAATCATTTCTGTTGTGAGTGAGCTACACGTAAGATCGATTAAAGTACTGTATATATTAGTTTTGTGCAAACGGTCTTCGTATTCATTGTTCATTAATATCATCTCAACATCTTAAAGAATGCAGAGAATAGATTGGCACTACCTTCGAAATTATGCAACCAAATAAAAATATAGCAATCCTCACCCCCACATACTCCATCTGTCGTCCAGTCAAAAAAAATTCATACTCAAATTGTGTTACTTTGTGATACTCCGTGTTTATGTGTGTGCTAACGTCCTTCAGCATTGTGATCGTGACTTCAACAAAAATCAGTGTGAGTAGAGGCAAATTTAGTTTGACTGCCAAAAGTGAGACGTTCTACTCGTGAATCGTCGATCGAAAAGTGTCGACAACTCAAATGCTCACAGTCTGGCGCAGAACGGCATTTATTAACTTCAAACAGACAATGAAAACAACCACATCAGACGGCTGAAGCATGTGTAATCAATCTAAGTAAACGCCTCACTTTCACGAGTATGGTTTCAGTTCGCTATTCAGATTATTTCATGATTTCCTCAACGGTCTACACAGATAGGTTATGGTTCTTGAGTGGCAAGTCGTTTGCTCGGAAATACTCTAATTGTGTCGTATAACTTTTAGTCGGTTGAGTGTCGGACTGAGCACTGGTGAGACCAAACTTACTTTTAATCATTTGAGGTCACTTGGTATCACTCTCATCTCCAGACAGTAGTTACAATATTCTACTTTCGAAGTAAACAGTCACCCGACCATATTCTTTGAATGTAGACTTGCATGTATGGATTGCACCTGGATCACGCATGACCCGTTCAAAGGTATCTCCATTGGAATTGGGCTTACAACTTTCATTGCACTTCATTCGGGCAACCGTTTCAACCATGACATTTGGATTGCTGAAGTGCGGTTTCCCAAAATCGTGCAATTTTTCATCACGTGTGTGGCACTTTTTGTAAGGTTAAACATATTTTCCTTTCCTGTTGATAGTAGTTAGTTTACTCTCGTTCATCATATGTACAAAACAAATCATTAAGTAGATCAACAGCAAACGCCCGTTACTTCGAAAGAGTTTGCTAGTAGGCGCATCTTCTAACGGAACAGCCAGGACGCATCACGCCACGTCGATAGGCCTGCCCAGCTTGGATGGTATAGTCGTGGGTATGGTCCCACTCAGCCAGTCAGATTGCTGGTTTGCGGTTGATCACCCGTGCGCAATCTGGACCGTGCTTTCTCGCATCGCTTTCTGATGCTACCTGTAACGTGATTTGCTCTGACACCCTGACTGCCATACATGACTTTTTCATTCGATTCGCTGTGTCTGTCAGCCATTTATGGTAATCGTTTTGTCCTATCAATTTAGAGCTTTTGTGGTCTAGTTTTGTCTCGCTCTTCCAATAAACGGTGTTTCCGTGGCTATTCTCATTTCTCGGTTTTGGGTTGAACCAATGAGCACATAACCAAGGGGATGTTCCACTAGAGTTCCACCAAACTCATGTAAGGCACGAAGGCACCCGCCGCGTCCACTTTGCGTCCTTGGCTCAGTGACCGAAGGATATACGTAACGTAAATGAGTTAGAGCGTGAGTGCCCTCGTATTGGGTGGAGCGACACAGAGATGTAGCTCGGCCTTGGAAATATACCATAAAATTTCTATTACTTATAAGTAGTTTGGCAGATTTATGAATTTAGATGAGACCCAATTGTGAAAAGTCAGGGCTTCGGCTGGATTCGAACAAGCGACAGAAACACCATGCCTCTACGCGGCAAGTGCTCTATCAGCTGAGCTACGAAGCCACGCCAAGAGCTCGGAAATTTCACATTTGGACTCGGTTACCCACCCGTCCCACTGTCTCATATGGAATCCACCAAATGATCCAGGGGATCGACTGCCCCGGCAGGATTTCTCTGCCAAACTACTTATAAGTAATACAAATTATATGCTCAATAGTGGCATTGGTGGATTCCAGCGTGAACTGTTTGAGAAATCCTGCCGGGGCAGTCGATCCCCTGGATCATTTGGTGGATTCCATATGAGACAGTGGGACGGGTGGGTAACCGAGTCCAAATGTGAAATTTCCGAGCTCCTGGCGTGGCTTCGTAGCTCAGCTGGTAGAGCGCTTGCCGCGTAGAGGCATGGCGTTTCTGTCGCTGGTTCGAATCCAGCCGAAGCCCTGACTTTTCACAGTTGGGTCTCATCTAA
>LUCH01006895.1:8683-31114 GCA_013368495.1 Paragonimus heterotremus
AATGCAAATAAGTCTTTTCTTAGGAGGAAGGGCATCTTACTCCCATGGGATTGGAAAGATGTGGGCGCGACGCGGTAGATAAGACCATTTGTAAGACTCGTCAAAACATACCTGCGCAGTATTCCTCATGATATGTTGAAGTGCCCCAGACCTTCTAAAAGCAAGTTTGCTACTGCATGATTGTCGCTTGCCGCTGGTTGTGATGATAACGTAGTAACCAAATAGTGGCAAAGGTTAATAGATCGAGATGAATAATGGTAAGTATGATAAACGGTTCATAGTAATAGAGAGAAGACATACAAGAAACCCGTATGTGCTGCCGTGTCCAGTACATAAGCTCAGGACCCTGAAACCACTGGTCGATCAGTCCACCGGTTACTTCCAAAGATTCATCATGTAGTTATATATATATATATATATATATATATATATAACAACACGTGAAGACTACATGGAGTGGCAAACGTGTCACATGGAGCTATGCATAAGAAATGTTCTTTCACCATCGTAGTTCAATCAGCCATTATCGTCTGCGAATTCTACGCAGTAGTTGATAAACCACTCCGACATGCAAAGACAAACTACCAAAAAGCACGATCACTAAGTTCAGGATCACTAGAGGCCTGCCATTAGGTAACTTTCGCAGAGTACTCATCGTCAACTGCCACGAACATTTAATTCTTTCCAGGTTCCGTATTGCCCACAAAACCCGACAGTAATTAACACCAGTCATTAAGGCAACACAACAGTAAGACCCCTCGTTTGAGCTCATCTGCGTCATTTCCACTTGACCGTTGGGAAGAAAGAGCGTTTTTCTGTTTCCATGCCCATTTTAGTTGAACCAATGCAATTAAAAGTGCATCATCCACATTTGCAAAAGGTAATCAGTGACGAGCATCATCTACATGTCCAGCTAGGGTTTAACGTGAACCCCATCAGATTAGACTAGCAAACAAATGTTGTTACACAAGCCCACAATAAGCTCACCGGGACCAGAGAGCTGTTCGCTTGTTTCAAGGAACAAAATTGTCGCGTCAAGCCGAACAAGTCTTAGATTAAGTTTCTGCGTCGAGTTTGATTTGCTAGGACAATTTGGGGATATCGTGCACGAACGGTTCTCTGAACTTTAGTCATCCACCCTGCGGCCAACAAACGAACAAACTGGAGTTAGACTAAAAAGACTGTCGTACCGTTTCTTCCCAAAGAGTGCCGCGCTCAATTCATTTCGGGGTACGGTTCCAAGGGAGTTGACTACTGGAATGAAACAACTAAACAGAAAAATACTGGTGTTGTAAGAATACTTAATTCTGAGGGAGACAAAGAACAATCAGTTATAAGTGATTGCTCACAATTATTTGAGAAGAAAAGGTAAAGTAATATATTCGAAAGCAAAAGGCATATGGTGTCACGTGTTAGGACATTACTGTGGTATAAGGAAGAACAACGCGGTTTCCAGAATTTGACCTGCGCAAACCATACAGTCACATTGCACACAACATGTGGACAAAGCAAATTGCCAGAAGCTGGCACCATCACTTGGCTTGCTTCTATCTGGCAGAAAAACGGCACGGCTCTCGCCCTCGATTCAGTGCATTTTTACGTACGTGTACCAGCCTCTCGACGTGTTACGACCCCCTAAGAGAAAAAGACGAGAACGAACACGAAGGCCACGAGCAGTATCACGATCACGGACGGAACGCACGACATCGCAGTGTGACGTGAAAACCTACAGCGCAAGTATCGCGACACAACTGCAGTAACTGAGAGTCTATTAACAAGCAATAAAAAGTCGGCCTTCAGACGACCTTTACTTACTGCTCAACCCGAAGACGAAATATTGGTGAACAGCTGATGCATTTACAGGCTTTGAATGGTCTTGAAGCTAGGTTACTCCACGGACTAATCAATTGCAGGCGCTAAACTTGAAGTTCGAACAAAATGGCGGGCGTTCAGATGACCAGAAACGAAAACACCAATTTTCTCGGCGAATAAGGCGGATTTTCAGAAAGAAGTGCCTTTTCCAACAGGGCGTTGATCGGCTAAGTGCTCTTTGCTGAATATCATTCGTTCCTCTGTCGCTCAGTTTTCATGCAAACCCGTCCTCATTGCTCTGTCTGACTAGACACCACAGCCGTGATACCGTGCACAATTGGACAAAAATTGTAGGAATTACGTGTGAATTCATGTTGACGAAGGTCGTGTTGTCATTGTAATAAGATTTTATCTCCTGCATAAGAATGTATCAGTCAGCCAAGGCGTAGTCAACTTAAAACATCCAGTCCTTCCAGGCAGATAATGATAACTGTTACTGAATTAAGTCTCTTCGGATCACCATCAAAAGTTTGATTCAGAAGTAACAAAGTGCTTTCCTGGGTTGGTCAGATAACGGCTCGTGCACAATCTGGAACGACATTCCCTTGCCCCATGGGAATGTTCATTCGATGGTTGAGTCGTTCATTGATGAGGTCTTATACGCCTACTTCTCTGTGTAACTTCATGTTACGAAGTCATCATTTGCCAGTTCGCAATCCACATTCCAGCCACTGATCGAATTGTGGTCTCTGACAATGAAATTGACCTCGGTCGAGTGTCCTGCTGGCTAGATGAATAAACGGTAATCAGCAAAGATTACGTAGTCGATCGGCACTAGCAAATGAGTAGCAACAGTTAAGAATCACTTCGATCCGAGACAGTGGACATTTGGCGCAGCAAGTTGCCAATAACAGCTATGCGTCCTCTTTGTGTCAAATCGAACCAGCCAGTCGGCAACAATAGCTTATGTTTAAGTTTTCCATCAGTAGCGTATGGGCGGGATAGTAATAGATCGACTAAACGTCAATTGGGGCAAAAATCATAGCCGGTTTCACTAATACTCAGCTTTCAAGAACACGTGTGAGCAGAAATCTTTCAAGTCAAAGAAGTTAAAACAGCTTGGTTTGCTAAACAGGGGAGTGAGACAAGGAGTTTGTATTTCATTGGAAGTCGGTGACAAACAGGTGAGTTCATAAGTGCTTCGTATAAGATCTAGCCACTCCCTATTGTGAATAACATTCCAAGAATTTATTCGAGTTGATTAAGACGGCGCAGTTCACTTTCTTGTGAGATAAAGCCAGCGGCCAATGAGACGAGTTGCACGTCTCTTTCTGCACTGCCTGAAATCAGTTTTCCAATTCCTCTAACTCATCACCCGATTTATAACTTCGTTTGTTAGCTTTCGTCTTTTCATCTTAGTAAGTAAAATACTTTGGCCGCGTGAGGGTAATGAACAGAAGTTTATCTGCAGAAGGATGAGATTTGTGACCATGTTGAGAAATGAAGAGCGCCCAACTCATCTTCGACGGCGCAGGCGCATCTGACAGCATTCTACGGACAGGTACAACGCTTCGATTTAAAACGGCCCGGTAAAACGGACTAAACTCAAGATCGCAATCTAATTATCGAAAAGCATTCATGAATAATAGGCGGTTAATGAAACCTTAATGAGATCGGCAAACTGCAAATCGATTATACTATGAACTGAGCAAATAATCAAAAGTGTGAACACACAAGCACGTAAGTTAGTAAACGAACCAATGAAGGTTTGATAAAAACAAATCGACACAACTTTTAAACGCCGATTAAAGATATTGATTTAAGCCGATGTATAGGAAAGTTAACAACAAGCAAAACACGACAAGGCTGCATATTGAGAACAGAGAATTAATTGATGTAAAAGCTAAGTGTGTAGCGAGGCCAGAGGATCCTCTATCCTAAACCATGGTTACTTACCAATTAGGTTGATCGGTCCGGCTTTCTCTTTGAATGCCCATTTGAATATACCATCCAGCTCGTCGTAATCAGATGCAGAGATGTGCCCACTGAATTCGAAACGAGGGGAAGGGAACGAAGCTGCAAGAGCTGGAATCCTTATCGTAAGTCTTTATGAAAGTGGTGAGTAGTTGGGGGACACACATGCACGGGTGGGCAGTTACGGAATGATTTTATCAACTCACGACTAACACTGAGCAATAAGCTGTTCATCCATTGTCAAAGCATCCTACCAAATGCATAAACGAGTTCAAAAGTGTTTGATTTTCCCTGCGCATATCTCACAATATGACACTTGCAAAACAGAGGAGTCAGTCTCAGAATTGAGAGGTGAACGAAATGGAATCAGGGTTACAGCAATGAGGGTAGTAGTGAGATAACCAGCTGCAGACTTGCGAATGTAATTAAGAGCGTCTAGTCTAAAATAGGACATTTAAAAGCTGCCCGATACCAGGGCTATTTCTTAAGGGTAGTTTGTCTAAGTTTTATCGGTGTTTTTGTATCTGCTCATTCATTTGTTCTTGCTGAGCCAGTTAGGTTAGAAGAACCACAGGGCAACTTCTGGAAAAGGTTCGTGAACACTTCCCGAAATGGTTATATTGCGGTTCGATGAAGCCCGGTTTCAACATAATTAGTTGTCATATGGTTGACAGTAGCCGTCGAATAAAACTTGGCGAAGCATTTCGAGTTGTTTACAAAGTCGGTCAGGCTCATTCCAGTTCGATCTGAGTGAGACTATCGCCGCTGACACCATTCACGATTCATATCGATATGCGCAGAAGTATCCCACTGTCCACTCATTCCGAAGCCACTAAAAGTCTAGCCACGTGGAAGCCACTTGAAGTCGTCAGTAATGGGTGACATGCGTGCCACACCCACATATACACTGACACGACTGTCATCGTCCATTAGATTATGAGCCGCCCCACCATACAATACGTTGATCAGCGTAAGTGACGTGTTAATTTTCACATACAAGGCAATCTGCAGAGGTTTGAAAGACTTTCGGTGTCCACCCGTGAGTTCAGTTAACTCTGTTATTGCATTTTTAACCACTCAGACTGCCAAGTTCACGCGTCGGGAGTAGGGATGACCAGTTACATATCCATCCAATGACTCAATTCGTCTTCCAATACTTCTGTGTAACAGTAAAGGCATGATGAGGATGACCGAAAGCATCTGGTTGCAAAATTGACTTATCATAAAATAAGAAATGCTTCTGGGGAGGTTTAAGAAATCCAGTCGTTGAGTTGTTCATGCAACAGAAATTTGGATCTCATCAGGACCGAAAACAATTCATATTTGATCGACACCTCCTGCGCATTTGCACGCACTTTCAGTTCACTATACACTATAAACTGGAGTATAACCATACAGTCTGCGACAAAACTGTAAGGTCAGTTCTCAAGTAGGCACACGACGCGGTGGTTGACTGTACGCTGGAATAGTCGTTACACAACAGGAGCACGTCAACCTAGGGACGTACACATGCCTGGAAGTGGATACTGTATGAATTGATTGACATTACAGGGCTGGATAAACAGTCATCTTGGAAGGTCGGCGAAGATGACTATTACGAATTCGGTCATACCACGGGAAGTAGCGTCTACAGAGTAGGAAATAATATTAGCTCGACTTTTACACAAACGAGTTCTGGTGCACAGGAGACCGGCAAACGACTTTAAAGGTTAGTGTGCGATGTCAGTTCTCGTCCGAAAGCTCAACATTCGATGTAGACAACAATAAACGAGCAAGTTCCAATGTGTTCAAATGTAAGTCAATGCATAATCCTACGTGATGAGCGCCGATTGCAACAAGAGGTTCTTTGAAGTTGAAATCAACGTCTACGTTGAAATGCTACACAAGAACAGTACGAGGGGTATTTTAAGATTGTTCCTATCTGAAATATACACAGACAAGAAGTTTAACTCAATACAGATTATGAACACCGAAAGTACCGTTTGGTGTAATTGGGGATCAACAGTTTATAAACAGTTGAGTGGAAGTAAGGGTATTAGTAACGAGGAAATATTCAGCTTGAATGGCTCTGGCATAAGTCTCAAAAAGATAAAATATGTTTTAGTAACATGATCGATGACAGATCAGCAATGATGCTTTCAGGCATACTTCCCAAAAACGGGTGAAAACAGGCAATTCTGAACCGTGGGTAAAATACTCACCTTTATCACAAAACATTTGATAGAATAACACTATCATTTATCAGACTGCATGCGCAGGGGTATGTAATCTTTCGACTAAACAATATTCCAACAAATACGTCTCACATTACAATATCGAGGTTTCTTCACAGAACACATGCTACACTGAGGACAATGTGGTTAGGAGCTAAATCCAGCAGACTCGTACATAAAGACAGTAGGACCTACGGTTGCATGAATGGAACGAGGGATAGCTAAAGGTGAGAGTGGAATGAATCGAACCAAAATCACTGATTAACTTGTGGGGAACAGGACAAGACAGTTAACTGACAGGTAAGAATGAAAGAGAGCAAGTACGTCATGATAATTTACTTTGGCAGACTACAGGGCGAAGCGATCTTACAGTTCTATCGCGGTCATTTTTGCTGCTCACTTCACCGGTGCAGTATGAATAAATAAGCAATAAATAAATTTCATTATTGTCACGTTGTAGCGTTGGTTACTTAAAAGTGAAAAATACGTAGCCCGCAAAGTGCGGTAGCAGAATTAACAGCAAAATATTGTCTTTTTTCGGAAAAAAGTTTTGCCACGACGTATAGATTTTTAAAATATGGAATGAATATCACTCACAATTGATCGCAGCTGTCGCATTCCCATGTACCTTTCAGTCGACCCCTTTCGAAAAGAAGCACTAGACTGGAGTTTCTTACTCATTACAGCTGGTCAGTAGTGCATATCCTTGCCACTGCCGGGACTTGAACCACGGACATGCTGTTCATGAGGCAACCGTGTTTACCACTGCGCCATTGACCTCACATTCGGCACGACCGAATTATCATATGTGAATGCTCAATCACTTTCGCATGTGAGTAATGATCAACTTGCCCGATCGCCTCCAGAGGAGACACAGTTACTGTCTGTTAACTCCAATCGATGACCCCCGACTAGGACTTCTCTCCAAGTTGAAATCACAGAAATCACTAACTTGTTGAACGGTATTTTGATTACCGAAGAAAGGGGCCAACTGGAAAGTATATGGCAGTGCGACAGCTGCGATCAACTGTGGATGATGTTCAATCTATATGAAAACCAAAATCCCCTACAATGTTAACACTCAACAGTATTTTTGGTCGAGAGTAAAATCTCGGTCACCGTGCATGACATCATTCAATTGAATATGTCAGATCCATGGGAAACTGGTAACCACGAGCAGAAAGATACAGCACACAAACACTCGCGATCTGATAGTTCGTTTTGATGATCATGAGATCCCAATCTAATATGAAGTCAACTGAGCGCAAACTTGTCCGATAAGCATAGGGACTGGAGTAGAGATTCTTATCCGCAAGAAGAATGCATATATCACACTAGCCAGCATAACTCGAAATGAGCTCACCAAAAGAGTTCATCTGATTGCGAAAAAATGTTAAAAACTGAACTGTATTCAAGTGATAATGATGGTGCAGTCACTGAATATGTGTAGGTTACGCTCACAATCCGATTATCTACAAACAATTAGTTCGGGTTTAGACACATGGTTTGCAGAGCTTCGGTCAGCCACTGCAGACGTAATAGAACTGCGAAGCAGTTAGATGGATCTATGGTAAGTCAGCTTTCGAGTAAACGAAACAGAATAGGCGTGACAGTGGTTTAAGGTAGGTGACAGATTTAAACGTCCATGTAAGCTAACGACTAGCAGCAGTTTAAACCGACTGACCTACATGAAATGTAATGTGTAGATTGGTGTAAGTTGGGTCAAAAGGTCGATTGTGTTGACAACGATGCCACACAGTCACATGTGAATCTAATGACCCACGGTAACAAACATAACAAAGACCGGAAGCTCTGCACGCCTAAACTACAATAATGAAGATACAGCTGCGAATTCACTATCGATCGTACTGAAGCTACGGAGGCAGGTACAAATTGTTGCTAAACCAAGTGAAATTAACCAACGAAATGTTCTATTCACAGTTTTAGGGGTGAGTATTTACTATGGACGAAAGGCACCGAGGGCGTTTCGATAAAAACTCACTCCTTGTGCATGTTCTCAACGAAACAATACCGGCAACTGTAGACGGAACGTTCAACCAGGCGAACGGGAGCAGTCTGAAGAGTGAACATGAAAAAGAATACAACATAGGTTGCAAAGGATGGTCCTCATCCTGTTCCCCATAAACATGAGGCAATCTGTTGGTTTACATCAATAAAAACGATTCTACACCGGGCAGCACGCTATAGGAAAGAAAACGGACTGAGTTGTGCATTCTCGTCAGGTCTTCACAAACCTATAGGTTACAGAATAAATATTGATTTAATGGACGAACGAAAGAAGCAGTCAAAACTGATCAAATGCAGTTACGTCAGCCGAAAATCTATTCATCACATTTCTCCTCGAGATTGGGACAGGACGTGTGTTATGTGTACCATCACAAACGGTCATAGGCTACCTTGAGGCCAATACTATCTACGTCCAATTCACCACAACACAAGTTGGCACAGTGGCTAGCCCAACTTCTTCAGCTTGTAAGACAATCGATGGTTCAGAAAACTGTGAGATAGCTTTGAACTAATCGATTTACTTGATGGTTTAGACTGTAACAACAAACATATGGCCAGTTTGGACATCGCCTCCTTGTTTACAAATGTCCCTCTGATGCAGACGGTCAGTATAGTTTGTCAGTATATTGACTCACATCAATTGAACATAGGATTGCCTACGTCTGAGCTAGAACGCCTTCTCCTACTATGCACAGCGAACGTAAAGTTCTACTTCCAGGGAACTGGATATACACAAATCGATGGTGTTGCTATGGGCAGTCCACTCGGTCCGCTACTAGCCGATATTTTCGTTGCCCATCTGGAGCAGAACGCAGTCGCTATTATCAGTCAGGCTCACTTCTATCGGCGATACGTTGATGATGTGTTGATAGTTATCGATACCAAGGAGTTGGCAACGAGTATGCTCGATTCAATGAACAAGCTGAATTCCAAAATAAGCTTCACCATTGAGCACGAACAGAATGAAACCCTGGCGTTTTTGGATATTCTCATGAAGCGCCAGAACAACGGTTGCTTACTGCGGTCTGTCTATCGGAAACACACTTGGACTGGACAGTACCTGAACCTTCACAGTTTTGCGCCGATCCAGTACAAGCGGGGGTCTGGTGAGGACCTTGTTCTATCGCGCAAGAAGAATTTGCTCAAAAGAAACATTGGCCAAAGAGATGTCACTGTTGAGAACCACGCTAAAAGAAAATGGCTATCCATCGGCATTTGCTGAGAAATTCAGCAAACAAAAGCCGGCCGCTGCGATGTGTTCAACAGTTCCGAAACTAAATGTCTATTTCCGTTTGCCAAGCAAAGATGATGACATTGCCACTCTGTTGAAAACCCGTCTCACGGCAGCTATAGGACGCACGTTCTATGCAGCCCAACTGGTCATGCTGTTCACCACCACCCGAATCCCAACTCCACCGTTGAAAACACCGCTACCGCTCAACGCCAAATCTTACATCATCTACGAATTCTCATGTGAGTGCCGGGCCACTTACATAGGCAGAACAGAGCGGCAGTTACGTCATCGGGTCAACGAACACATTCCAGTTTGGGGTCGCAAAACACTCATGGATACAACAACACCGGGATCAAGTCAGAATGTAACAAGTCACAGGGAACCAGCATCATCGATCGCCCGACACCTGTTGACTTGTCGACCCCAACTGAACATGCAGAAGGCGTTTCGGATAAGTTACGCAACAAAAATAGAAGGCTTCTCCGGTTCGCGGAGGCGGTAGCAATTAGCAAATGGAAGCCACCCCTCTGTGTACAGAAAGACTTGTTCGTCAGTACCAAATTGCCCTGGTAACTGATGTGTGTGTGTTGGTGTGGTTGTTGATTTTGTTGTTTAGCTTCACAATGCCCATTGAACTTTGCTACATAAACACACAAACTGCAGTATGTACGTGATGAGATGCAGCGAAATGTGCTCGAGAGATACATTGTACAAAAAACTGTCTCTGACTTCTCTGTTCAAACGAGTAATAGCCACCGATGTGAAACTGATGCGCATCATCATAGACTGTGCAAACAAACAACGAGTCAAGGTCCCGACTCCAGAGCCATTCGGTACACAAACTGAACTGTACATGACGAGAACCCCAGAAAGAAAATTACGATGAACAACCATCGAAAACTATTGACAAAATATTCTGATTCAGTGGCTTGGAGACGACCGAATGTAGCAATACAAGATGGAAGGTACTATGTGCACCTCTAACTGAGCAACCAGACAGAGTGGTGAAGGGCGTTATCCCGACGACCTCAAATGAATTTTAAGCTCTTGTTCAATGTTTCACTGAATGCCTGGGATCACGAGCTAGTGGCAGCCACATGAGTACGAAACACAATCGCGCAGTCGAGCGTCCGCTGTTCCTGTCCGTATTTCTGCGATCGCATGTCACTTATTACTTAGAATGACAGCAAACGCCTTGCTATGTTAAAATCGAAAACTTAAATCGAGTCAATGTTATCAGTGTTTATTAGTTCGATCCAGGTAATCAAGTCTGAACCGTGTTCATCAGCCTTGACAACAATACGTTAATGACTGATGCTCATGCTTGACTGTCATACAATAATGACTCCAGATCAAAGATAACAGAATGGAAAGGAACGAGATTTATTCCCTGAATTTCCCGTATCTATGCTCAAAACAACCAACATCAATGTGCCTACAATCTCCAAGTAAACAGCCGAGTCGCAAGTGAACGTAATAAAACATCTGTAAGACAGTTTCCTTGGGGCTTTCAATACCCGTTGCCTTAATTGCATTTACCATATTGATAACTCAGACAAACGACAACAACACTGATGCCAGAGTCCGATCAACCACCATAGACCCCAGAGTTTCTAACCAGAGGTAGGGGATCACGGAAAATCCAACACGGCTGGTGGACAAGACTCTTTGGTGGCTGTTTTCAATTCCGTTTGTCAAATCATCGATTGACCTCCTCGTATCTTTTGACATTGGATTGGGAGCTCGGGAGAGTGCGTGACGTAAAAAACAATGAGTTGGTATTCATACTGAATGGCATAATCATGTAGATTTATTTTTAGGATTTGGGTGAGTAAACTTGTTCGCTCCTTACAGCCAAAATTCTGTCATCTGGTCGGCACCATCTGTGTTCAAGTTTAACTTGGCTTCAGTTGCCCTAGTGAGGTGAGAAGCTATTGTTTGCCAACTCGGGAATTTTCGTTTGATCGAACTAGATGAAACCTGCACAGGCGTCGATAGTTACAAAGGATCAGTTATTGTAACTTCTGCGAGTGCATGCAGGGACAAATATTAGTCAACAAAGAGTAGTGTCCTTTTATGTAAACAAGGGTCCGAACGAGTGCATTCGATCATAAAACTCCTTCGAGTAGATTAAGATAAAAGGAGAGTCGAAAGCACAAAGCGAAATCCAAAAAAACACTCGAGAAAAAGAATGTCCTTGTGTCACAATAAAAAGTGGTTTGTGGCGAGTACAATACACCAGTGGTTAGTGATAGCCATGTGAAAGAGATAACTAATTTGGTCCACTAACCAGAGAACACCAATATTAAAAACAGCTGGTATTCAAACCAACGAACATGGTTATGAAAACTCTCGTCATCTATACTGGACCCTGTTGAGTGAACTATCTGATAATTGTGAACAGTGGTGGTGGTGTTCGTAGCTAGGGTTGATGGTTTTGGTATTGGAATGTTCGCCGAGCTTGGCATTTAGGTTGCAAACGTTTCATCACCAAACAAGATGATATTATCGGTGCGCAAGTGTTTAAGCGTATAGTTATTGAGCGTGGAGTTTGGTGGTGGTGATGACGTCACCTCGTTTGGTGATGAAACGTTTGCAACTTAAATGCCAAGCTCGGCGAACATACCAATACCAGTGCACTATCTATTCACCTCACAACTTTTGTTTGATACAAGAACAACAAAGTAGTGAGTGCAGGCAGCATTTCAACTCATAATGATTAGAATAACAACGCCATAGCACTTTTGTTTCGGGTGGGCACAACACTGTGGACAAATTTCGTCAGAAGTTGTAGAGTGGCCTACATCCTAGGGGGCATAAATATCACCGTTGCTTTAATATCAAGGGACTAAACTATAACGTACTGCAAACGTACACATGAAAATTTCACATCGTGCGCATCACAACCACCAAATGTACACTCACCTGGGGCTTTAATTGCCGATCCAGGAGGGTAACCAAAACCTGGGCTTGAAAGGGAACGGCCCATCGAGTTGAGTCCTGATACATCAATTCCTAAAGAAAATCGATGAAGTAAGGGGCAAAAACCCTACAAACAGGTTGTGACCGCGTGTATCCTTCCACAGGTAGATGGGTTCCTGAAGAACTTCTGCATTTGTGGAAAGCTGTTCAAAATAGCGCAGAAATGTGGATTTCCCGCAACCAATATTGCCCTCAACAGTTACCTGTGCGGACGAAAACGTCCAATAATGCTACCAGAAACTCACGGTAAACCTTTGCAAAGGAAGCCCCATTTAGAAGCTCTTGAGAAAGCGAAGTTGAGGGCAAGATGACAGCGCCGAGCACGTGATTATTTTAATGAATAGTTAGACTGAAACCGGAAGAAAAGGTTTGAATATAAGCCGTGTACATGAAGGAGACAGCATTCATAGCTTAGCTGGGAAACAGACGAAAGTAATCTATGTGATGATAACGGCACTAATATGTTATCGGATGAGTTCTGTCGTCTGGTGATTCATGGATTCAGTCTGACCGTATATCCGCCAACTACCGTCAGTGAATGGATTTCGGCGGCTGAACACTTGTCTAGATTCCAATCGCATACTTGCGTATGTAAAAATGGCGCTGCGATTCGGAGAAAAGCTGCACGACAGTAAGGAACAAATCTGCGTCAGCTAATGCACGAACAATTTCCCACGCGAGGCGAAAAGATACATAAACATCAGCAGACATGCAAGATACAAGTGTGGTGATGCTATTTTTTGCCCAACCGAATATTAGCATGAAACTTCTTGGTACCCACCAAAATAGTCCATCCGGAAGCGAGTTCAAATTAGATTGGAGGTTTAACCACTTTTAGCTCAAATGGCAATTGAAAGAAAATCGCAAGGCCTGGTAGATATGATAAGCGATGGAGGCGATGATTTGAGGCGAGTTGCATCCGTAAGAAACAACATTTCGAACGAATGCCACGACCAAATATTCTAAACCACAATTGACTACACAGCTCACGAATTACGATACGGTAAAACATAGGTAGCAGTCTATCAATAACGTACACGTTCAGCTCAACTTTCAACCTTACAAGACCAAGAAAAAATGCTGCTCCAATTAGTTAAAATTGTAAACTTGAGTGCTACGTGAAGATGGGAACGATTGTTCCGATGGACATGAATGACGCCAAATATGCTAAATATGACTGTGGATTAGTTTTCCTCTAGCGACTGTGGACTCGTTATCGTTCGGTTCTTATTTTAGAAACAAAAAAAGCGAAACAAAAACGACAAAAAGGACATTTTGTATAGTAATATGTATTGTCCAACAGCCACTAGAAGATTACATGGTGAGCCTTTATATAATTTTTGCTCGCCAAATACTTGTTTTCCTTCTGTGTTACAGGTCGTGCACAGGTCACGGTGAGGGGAAGGCATATTCCCGTCTGTCGTTGCAGCAGTGGGGAAAACCTATCTTTCAGCTTTTTCTCCTTGAGTTTTGGTGGGTTGGGTAGCCCGCCCCGACAGCACCACTCTAGGGACGCATGGACGATTCCGGATACTGCAAACAGACTGACCCCTCTTTACCTAAACCAACCCTCTTCAACGTGGTAAACGTACCTGTTCTTGAATGCACCTGCCTCCTCCCACGGTAATTTCAGTGTCTCTAACCTCATTTCCCTTTGTTTTCGTTGAAAGCTTTCAAGCTTTGAAGTCTTCTAGGGAATTTCTATGGAGACACTCTTGGTTTACCACGTGTTCCAAATACCTTGCTGTTTATTTTGTCAGTTAGCATTAGTGACATTGTTTGATTGCACGTCTGCACCCTCTCGTTTGTTCGACCGTTTAAGGTCATAATAAGAGTTTCCGGTCATTGGCTATCTGGTTGGTCGTGCTCTGTTTTTCGTTGTGCTTCGGTTACAGCTCATTTCCCCAGTATACTTGTAATAAACATCGTTGTCCACTATTCGGTTTTCTGGTTTAATTATCATAAAGAGTAGGCACGATTTCAGACGTAGAAACACTCCAGTCATTTACATTTGTGCATTAACGGGTCTGCAGCCCAAACTATGTTGCTCAGGATTATGTCACTTCACTTATCTACGCTCACAAGGAAAGGAAAGAGGGCGACAACACCCAAAATACTAGGACTGCAAAGATTCTTACTAATCAAACGGACACGTTGAGACGATAAGTAACCCCTTTTCGCCTAGCATGCGGGTAATTCGCCGTTCTCATTTTCAAACGATCCGAACACAAGGCGTGGAGACACATTCCAGTTGCCTACCGTACATCATTAGACAAATCTACACCCCTTTCCTCTCGAGAGTTTTTACGGTTGGGCAGTCCGTTGAGAGAGAAAAGGCAGGCACCGAAGACAAAATAATTCCAGTAAAGGGGTCCCAGTAACATAACCACAAGCGACCGACCTTTCTTACGAACTTTGACATTTCTTGTACCAAATCATTGATATAATTATTCCCTATGTGTACCACCCTGAGACTTTGGTCAACAAGAAGACGTGATTTTTTCTCTTCCTTTGGAATAACGGTGGCATATGTAATTCTTATTAGATTTCTAGGGGAGAGCTATGTAGCAACCATAATACATAATTTTTGACAGTCGCGCTCCACTGCACACATGTGGCTACATAAAATAATATTTTTGATAGTGGCAATCAATTGTGCATTTTTGGTGGCTGGTTTTGGCCTACTTTTGTTTTAGTCAAGCTATCCATTTCGTAATATTCATTCTGGGACTAAAAACGCAGCTCGCTCCGCACCTCGCCAGTTTGATGTGTTTCTATGTAAATCCTATTTTCAAGTTTCGATACCAATGTAGTGGGGGTCAACGCACTGAGTCTCCTTTTCACTGTCGATCGGTTTTCGACACAGTACTGACTGGATAGTATTCTGTTGGACTGGTACCAACACAGTTTTTAGGATTCTGCCTTTTTTTTTTACTTACTTTCGTTTTAGTCAATCTGTTATCTTACAACACCCGTTCCCAGCTAAAAAGACAACTCGCTCTGTGCCTCGCCAGCTTGACGCGTTTTCTTTGTACATCTGTTCTTCCAGAGTCCATAAGAATGCACGAGACCAACGCGTTGAAACATTGTTTTCATTGTTGTATGAATTTTGATAATGCGAAATAGACTGAGTATTCCTCTGATGGACAGTTCCTTAAGGCAAAGGTATGGTCGATACCGTTGTGGCCGGAAAAGACGCCTAGCCTGAGAATCCGTTTATTGCACCAACTCCCGCATAGGTCATGTCAAAAATCAAAACACAAACGCGTACACTCATTTGCACGTCAGGCATGCATTCACATACATCATTGTCATTCGCCCTGGTGGAACTTCTGCCATAGCGCGTACACATTATTCCGATAGTCTCTTCTTGTCCGTCATCCTATTGCGTTCGGAGCTTGCCCTTTTGTTCCTGAATGTCGCCTGCGGGCAATATACTACTTCTGAGTAGTATACTACTCACTACGAAACTGCCTGTCATACAACAGATACACCTACGACCAGGCCGGAAACCTACCTGGTCTTCCTTTATTTGGCCCCCTCTGCGTTTCAGAAGCCGCCATATTATGATGCCGGTTAGCCTTTTGGATGTGATGAAGACAGTTAATAATAGTAATTCCGAACCATAAACGGAACGGATATGGGAAAACATATTGTGCGTTGGGCTAATGTTCATTATTAAGTAATTCCTTGATTAAGCCACGAGTTAAAAACCAAAAGAGTTATCGGTTTCCCAACGTTTCGAACCTCTCGAACAAACATGTGCCAGTTGTTGACTACCTAATTTGAAGCCTGCACACTGTAAATTTCCTGATTTAAATCGCTTGATAAAGGCTCTCCGAGAGGGTTGAAACGTTGCGAAACCGATAACTCTTTTGGTTTTTAACACATTGTGGCTTAACCAAGTTAATATCTTTGTGGTCCGCCTTTTTGAAGATGGAAATGATTGTTGATAAGCACCAACTTCCCATATGGAGTGGAGGAGTGTGGTCAGTTTGATGAACAATCCCTCACCACCATTTTTGAAAAGCGCTGGAGGAAGAACGTCTAAGCGACGTTGCCAAGTCGCGTGGTTGTAGTCTGTAAGCGTAGTACACCGTACAGTGTACGTTTAATCACACATCTAAGAGCCTAAAATAAGTGTGTATCGGTTAAAACAGTGTGCTTAGCCACTTACGTTGTTTAAATTATCGACTGCATTCCATTATATCCAGCTATGGTTCAGTCCTGCGATAGTGTACCTTTACCGAAATTGCGAGAAGCTTTAATAACAATTCTGTATACACTTAGTGTAATCAAGTAGTGCCTTCGGAGATTTTCAGAAGCAAACGACGTTAAGTATTAATTCATTCCCAATCGTCCCGAATACTACATACTGTCCTTGAAAAAACGCATTGAACGGTCGAGCTCTGTAGTACCACACTAGGCTAAACCACCAGAATGAGTATCTAACTATCGGAATGTACAAACGTGTAGACGCTGGTTGTTTGTGAGCATCGGACGGAACGGATGACCTCAAAAATGGACTGTGTTGTTTAAGCCTACGCTGGTTCGGGCCCGAAGTTTTACTACGTTTGTTACGATCCGCGTGGCGAACGACAACTTGAGGTGACTAGCACACGAATATAGGACATACGAACACATGATACAAGAAGCAACGACGCACAAAACGATGGAAGAACACGGAAGACCATGACCCTCAGCCAGGAATGCATTTATTCCTGAAATAAAGATACTACTGTTACCCTGTTCTACTATTGACATGCTTTACTGACACAGCAGACTACAACTTGCGCATATAAAACAACGTTATACCGTGTTGTTAAAGTCATATTGGTTTTTGTTCAAGTGGGCACATCTCACTGTGCTTTCAGCCTGGGCTTGTTCGTGTTGTCCTCTTTTACAAGATTATCACTGGAACCCCTACTTTGGAAAGACGATGTCCCACGATGTCTTCCCACCACACAAAGCTGGTTCACCAGTATGCCTGGTGACCGAGGCCAGAGCGTTCGGTACGCGCGCTACACTTATTGTAACATACAGTCAAAAGTTGAAGCAGGGGTTTCGTCTCAAGTTGTTCCACACAACATGTAGTAAAAATCAAACGACCAAAAGGGAGTAAACGTGTAGAAATACGAAAAAATTAAGTTCAACTAAAATTGTTTTCCTTGTCCAATTGACTGTCCGTTGATCTGGGATCTTCGTGCTGAACGCCGACGTGATGATCAGGAAGATGAACAGAACAACCGTGTACGAACTACCGATTCCACTTCAAGTTGTGCGTGTTCGCTAGTTTGGATCGCGCTTTACACAACTCCCCGCTTCACTGATCACTGTCCCCGGTGCCTCATCTACGTCATGCTTGTTGGAAACATCAGTCTCCAGTCCGACTTTGGGGACGTCCAATGGTGGTTACCAAAATGCAACCTGCAAGCTAATCAGTTAAAGTGAACCACTATCAGCTGTCTACCTGCTCCTGACAGTTCTCGACTTTGACAGGTTGCTTTGAAGAGTATTCGTCGGACAATATATGATTCTTCCATTATTTGTGCATCTTCACTGGGACTCCCGGGCTCGGAACTACAAACCCTTCCGCCAAATTTAAGAGGGACTCCGAATGCTTCTTGATCATAATAGTCCTTCTGGTACCCGTGAGACGTTTCAAAATGTGCCCGTGCTATGTGATGGACACGTCAAAGTGTATCTAGTAAGTTACATACGTACTCTGTAACTGGGGATTACAGTTGCCTAATAACAGGTAACCGGAAATCTGAGGACAATCTCACTTCTCGACCGCTCCAGAAAAGGTGTAGAGCTTGGTGAATCGATGTATGAGTCGCGCTGCGATATGCCAACAAGCACTTTCGTATGGTCAAGTTCTATCTAGCAATACTGTCATCCGCAAAAGTCTTGAGGAGACTTTAAGAGATCGGTTTGCTCTTTTTATTTTCCCGTTGCTTTGTGGATGGTAAGATGTGGTCTGCGTTTAATCGCTTTCAGATTGTGTGCAAATTTCACGAACTAGAGAGCTCTCAAAACATGAACCATGGTTGGAGTGGGGTTGCCCACGTGTCCCCAAAGGCACGCCCAACGGTCAATGATGGCTGTTGCTACCGTCGTTGTATCCATCTGTACAAGCGGGACTGCTCCGCATAACTTCGTGAAGTAATTCACTAGGATCTAGATGTACACGACTGTTTCGAGGTGTCTCTGGGAACAGCTTTATAGTGTCGACGCCAACCAATCCGTCAAGGTATACAGTAGTAATGACCTGCAGAGGTGCTCGACGTTCCACATGGGGTTTTTTGAAAGTACCACATTTTTCGAATGAATGGCAGAACGCCATGATACCTCTGCGCTGTTGCGGCCGAAATCGTCGTGTGGTTAAGCCCGTGGTGCAGGTTTGTTACGACTTCGCGTATCATGGACTGGTAAGTTATCATCCGACTCATGTAAGCAGGTCCATGGTGAATAAACAACACCCCCACCACTATCTTGAGCCCTTCCCATAGTGTCCAGAAGCAGCGGGACCCGTAGATTTTTTCCTCTATTTCTCCACTCGTTGGTTTGCCTTCACCGTTCCGATATTTTCTGTAAACTAGTACAGTCTCTGTAGCTGTTGCATGATCCTGCTGCTAACAACCATATTTTACACTCTACAGGTTGATCAGTGCTACTTGTTGCTTAGTACAGGATGCACGGTCACAATGGTTAGACGCGGAACGTCTCGGCAGTGAGTCAACATTAGTGTCATTTGCCGGATGGTATTCTTGTAAAAATCTCTACCACCAGGTCAGCTGTCCATTTAGGTCTTTGAACTTTCGTAATCAGCGAAGGGATTGGCGGCCCATGCGCACGACAAACTTTTTACCCAGAAGGTAGTACCGGAAATGTAACAAAGAATACCGCCGCTGATATTTCTTTTCCCGTCGTCTTTTCTTCTCCTACCTTATCCTGGTAAACCACTTCATTAGGACAATCGATAAAGTAAAATTCCAAACTGTTGCCAGTATTACCGTGGCTATTAGATTAAATTATTTCTAGACTAACCATCATACTGGAAAATTTGACAAACGCCGGTGGGTCCTAAAGGTTCTAAATGGGCTGTTGAGTGATAGCCATCTAGCCTTAGGCACACTCTCGGTCACTGGACTTTCATCAAAGCAGGTCATCGTAGGTACGGAAGACCGTCACCTTGACTGTGTACACAAGAACATAAGTGAGAGTGAAAATTAACTTAATATGACAAACCTTTTTATGTGCATTTATCACAGCCATAGTATTCACCGTAACCGACGGATTGTTTTGAAAAACACCACTCAGGCTTATTCCAAATAATGGAAACAACAGATAGCCAGCCGGAAGACTTATCTGAATGCGAAGGCTTCGATCGAATGTGGGTGATGTTCAATTTTTGAAATAACCATAATCCCCGAACCTTCAATACAAAATCATGATTAGTCAGCCTGAAGTCTCCAGCTATCATCTCTTTCAGTTCTGAAATGACATCCGACAAAAACTCTTGATATGTGAAGGCCTACCGCATCCAACACAAAATACCAACGTAAGGGAAAGTAGAAGATGAGTCAGTAATGCTACCCAAAATAGACCATCAAGTGTTGTCCGACGACTTAGGAACGTTTAATCCATTCATATTGAGTTGAACAGCCGACCTGGGTAGGCCCGTTAACAGGTGAGATACATCACTGAAAGCATTTCTCACACCAGATTGAAGATATTCTCCGATCGACTGTGGTGGTGGTTCGTGTTTCGCCGACAGATTTGGGTGATGAGGGTAGCAAATTCAGTGGTACCTTAAACAAGTCCATGGAGATATACCTGAAAAAACAAACCGCACTAACTCTCAGCAACATCCAAACCTTTTACCTTTCCTGCATCCAAGGTTTGTACACTACAGACAGTGACACTGTAAAGTTTTTCTTATTTTTGCTTACAAACGATGCTTCAATTTTGTGCAACTTTTTGTATCACCTCTACATGTTGTTCAGATTGACAAAAGTGACCTTGTAAGATAATACTAAAACTGTGCACACCGGTCTGCCCTTCTTTACGTTGCGCAGTCACCTGACAATACTACGCGGATCTTCCATTCAGTTTTTCTTGGCTCTGCTGTACTACGAACATCGTCGTGGCTCTAATCGCGTTCCAGTAGTCCATGGTAACTCCGTAATATTCCCCATTTCCGGACACTGGTAATTTGGAATAGTGTGGTGGTCATCTTGAACATTTCATGTGAGTTAAACCCTTTCATTACTGTAACTTGCCGGAACGTTGACTATTCTATTTTATCCGTTCATTTTGTCGTCGCCAATAGCCTAGTGAGGTACATTTGCGTTTAGTTAGGCTATGCAGTAACTCGCCTTGACCACTACCACGTTAGTCGTAATCGGGCCTGAAGTGAAATAGATGAATGAGAACTAAACTTACAGCCAACATAAGATAAGCGTACAACATTTAGCGTATTCAAATCAATGTAATGCGCACTTGCTTGCACATCAAAGGGGCTTGTACATCTTCAGGATGATCGGGAGTAGGTTTAAATCACATGGTCTATAATAAGTTTTTTCTGGCGGCTCATTGTGTTTATTCAGGGACCATGTGCACATGGTCCCAGAATAAACGGCTAAAAACAAATTATTTCACTCGCTGTCCTCTTCACAACAGTTCCTACGAGGTTCCCTGATAAAGCTACCTGATACCAAGATTACTGGAAAAACACCTCGTGATTTCGAAGACATTTAAAAACGATATCGTTTTCGTACAGAAAACGCGTTATGATTAACCACCTGATTGTATGTGAAGTTACTAAAGTCAACATCGGTACAAAGAATGCCACCAAACATATTAATGGTTTTTGGTGAATGTTCCAGCTGGAACACTCATAGATCATTCAGGGAACAGCTGACTGTTCCAGTGTGCTACTAGGGATCCTGCTTCTGCATACCGGCATATAATGTAGTTTGGGCCGTGTAAAGGAAGTACCGGACTATTGTGGGCTATACACACCCACTTTATAGCCACATGCGTATAAGTGACCTTACCAGCCTCATGTACTGTACTACGCATATATACCCCGACCACGTGACTATAACCAACATGTTGCATCGGATATCCGGTGCTCGTCGACGTCGATTGTAAACAAAAATTATTAAGCTGTTTACGAATTCGCCGGTTCATTGTGAACTTGGATATTAATTCATGTTTCACCATGTTCCACATCAGATTAATTATATACGCGTTGAAAAAACACCGGTTGGGAAAACCCACCTGAGTGTAATATTCACGAGCAACAAAACACACTGTTCAACGTTCGTAATCGCCCAGTCAGCACGAGTGTAGTTTGAGTGTATCCTGAGTGTAGTTTGAGAGTAACAATGGGACAAACTGTGACGCTCATGTGACACTCAGAAAGCTACACTCAAACTACACTCAGACTAGATTCGCGATTACGCGCTTAGCACGGTAAGCTGCACTTAGTACGTCCAACCTTCGGTTCTACATTAGACTACCAACATGACCGTTTACTGGCTTCCTGGTAGGCGTTATGTCGCAAGCAGAAGAGTCACATGTACTGAAAAAGTATATTGAACAAATGCAATGCGGAACATGAAGAGTTCTCTTTATCGTCGGCTACTGCTAGTAGATTTTCCAGCGGTTTGCGCTTGCGATAGACGTTCTGCCTCATTTTCTGGATCCACCGCTGGATACGCTCTTTTACTTCTTGGTGTAACCCGAATATGCCATCCTGAACTTGTACAAAATTCAAACATGAGCAATAATAATACAAGTTTTATCAGTTCAGTTCAGATCACATGCTAGTAGCCGGTCGATGTCCAGTTTCTTGCACCAGTGAGCTCAGATGATCCCACCGTGCTGCGACAAATGGAGAAGAAAAACTTCCCTTCAACAGTGTCTTGGGATCTTCAGGGGTATGTAGAACACAGTAGATTATTTAAAGAGCAGCGAGAATATAACCTGTCAAGTCCTTAACAGGACCATGCAAGCAATCTATCGGGTGCCAGCGGTTGAATGATGGAGGGAAGCGGGATTGGAATAACCGTCAGCAAACAATGTAATCTCAGAATAAAAGACAGGATCAAAGCCACTGCTGGTGCCACCATATCTCCATCAGACTCCTGGATGACAATACAAATACTTCCTGGCTTT
>LUCH01006897.1:0-16473 GCA_013368495.1 Paragonimus heterotremus
ACAATAGAGCAAAAAAAAATGCGTAGACAATAACAGCGAGAAAATTTGAATCAAATTTCGAGTTACCCGCGCGCTTGATATTTACGGCAGACCATTGTATCTCTTAATGTATTATTAGAGCTAAGAACAATGTAGTACAATGTAATCAGAAAATATTGCATAGTTTATACTATCCTAAACCAAAAGGAACAAGGGCCACAAATTTGACCTTCAAACGCGCACGTTTTCAAAAGCATAGCGACCATGTTTTCCGATGCCTTTATACCTTGCGTCGACTGTACATCAGACAACTCTAATAAAAGGTAACAAACTTTTTGCGTATTCATGTACGGTTGTAAGTTATTTTTGATGGTTGAGATCATCCACTGTTATATTTCATGCGATATTGTCTATATTCACATTGTTGTGAAGCCTTAATCAATTTATAGCTGTCCTGAGACAATACACATGGCCCCGAGTATACATTCTAAGAAACGTGGATAGACTAGCTTATTAATGTATTCCATATGCACTCATTTCGTGCCCGCAGCGACATAACTGACCTCATGCGCCATGGCGCATTCTGCAGAATGTATTTTATTATGCACATATACCCCGACCATGTAGCGATGGCAAAGCATTCCTGCTCATGCGGGAGATATCTCTCTTTTTCATTTTAAGAGCCACCACTTCCCCTCTGGCGACCATCTGGTGGTGATAAGAGTAGAAATGCCAAATTCTTTCATAGTAATTCTGCTTAAATTTGGTGGTTCCAAAGCGTGCCCTACGGAATTTTGCACGCAGCAATGAGTACAGTAATAATTCACTTTTACAATCCCGGGAAATACACACAATCCTTGGGTAAACGCCCTGGACGTTCAGAAAAACCTTAATATGCACCATGTAACGTACGTTACAGTAGACTTACGTAAGTTTACTGTAGTGGAAAAGTGGGTGTGTGCTAGACATTCATCCACTGACAATTTTAAACGACTTTTATGAATATCAGTCGAAACTTAGTCTCAACAGGCATCAAACTAAAGAACACAGCCGAGTTTGGAAACAAACCATGCGGTTTGTTGAAGGAAACATAGTATATTTCTAGCAATGTTTAGAAATATGACAAGAAGTTAGTTCTAGCATAGTCTGGAACCAACGACAGCAACCAAGGGGAGAAGAAAAAAAGCGGAAGGTGGGCTACAACCAACTAGGCAGCACTCAAAACGCGCCAAGCGCAAAGTGCTTGGAGCTTTCGAGTGCACTAAACAACACTCGAATAGGTGCGAGTGAAATGAGCTTGAAGAATGGAATAGTGAATGAGTTGTTAGGGAAGGGGCAACCATCATTGGCATGCAATTGATTGCACGACTGAGGAAAGCGGCATTGGGTTCGTATAAAGCCTCATTACAGGCGTACACATAATCATGTGTACAGAACAGGCAAGCGGGAAAACACGGTTGCGGCCGGGATACTTAGGGAAGCCACACGATCGCTGGTCACTACACTACGCCATTTCACACGACCTCGACTATAGTCAGATGGTCGCCGACTGCAGGCATAGTCGGTCACGCGGAGCATATGGAGTCATTCATATCGAAATATAATTAGGGCGGAGATATGTCGACAAAAACGATCTAAGAAGTTCCACGCATGGTTAGCGGCATCCAAAACGGATCAGCTTGTCACAGTGACCGAAGTCAAATGACTCCCTTGCTTTAAACCGTCACCCCGAGTAGCTTGCGCTGCACCACTCGCGGTTCCACTCACTCACCACTTATCCGGTGTAAACCCGAAGAAACAAGACCAGTAGATATGTGAGTGGGGCCCTAGTGTCCAGCTTGCCACTGTTGGTTAGCAAATTGAATGGTTAGCACGAAGAGGAAAAGGAAACCCTTATCTCTCTGAAAATAAACAGGTAGAGACTGCAATGCAAGATCTGTACTAAGATGGAAAGACATGTGAAATGTAGTAAAAGAAGCGCTTCAATATACGAGTGCCTGCTAATGTATTCCAGAAAGGGTTAAGTTGAAAAAAAACTCAAAGTTGAACCACCAAAGGATCAGGCAGACGATTCATCATTTAGTACCCAAACAAAGCTCAAGAAAAGTATGCATAGAAGATCGCAGACACCTACGTTTCTGTAAACAGGAGCGGATTAGTTGCTAAACGATCATGGTCTTGATCGATGCAATAATTAAACGTCAAATAGATATGCTGGTATGATCTACCTGAGCTTAACGTACTCGTTGTATCTTCGTCGATGATGTATTATGAGTACGTTAGTGGCCTACTAATCCCAAACGGTCAATGTACGCACGGCAGCACACGTTGCAATGCCATATAGTCACGTCACCATGACCTATGGCACCGATGGTTCCTTTGCGTACCGCGCGCTTTCGTTCTCAGTCGCGCAATAACTGGTCGTTGAACTCGCGGACGCCCGTCCGAATTGCATTCCTCCAGGCAGTCCGGTTCAACGCTAAGTTTTGCCAGCAACTAAAATTAATTTTACTACGTGAAAGACTTACCTGCGCAGCATCCTGGTATCTCCGCTTTTGATCACCAAGATATCGCCCACCTGATCTCAGTGGTCCATGCAGCAGCTGCTTTGGAACACGGTCATCGTCCATCAACATCAAGATGTCTGCCCTTCGCAAACAGACAACCAAAAGTAAATAGGCTTCAGAGAGTTATCTCTCTGTCACCATAGGTACCCCAGACTGGCGAACAATCTAGAGAGTACTTAGGTTCTCTGGGTATTCCGTGAGCTTATACTTTGGTAATAACCGGGAACGGTTGTCAAAATGTGACATATTAGATGGCCTCTTAGACGGTAGTGAGGGCCGGGTTATTTTGCGACGGCAAAACACAGTCGCTGCGCGTAGAGAACATGAACCGTCTTCACGTATTTTACCACCGGTGTCTGCGTTTAATCAATGATATGGGGTGGTATCATCGAATAAGCAACAAAGAAATTTGAAAGCAGATGTTTGGCACTGAGTGTCAAACGAGTTCTTTTGATCATTCCCTATATTTGCACAGACTTAAATGGTTAGGTCATGTACTAAGGATGCCAGTTAATTGTCTGCCGCACCGAGCACTGTTTGCAGACGCTGGGACCGACCGGCGCAAGATGCGAGGTGGACAGATGACGACTTGGTACAGAGAAATAAAGTCGTTCGCTAATGGATTAGCTACTATAAGTCGGATTCGCCTCTCAGGCTTGGTTCCTCGCGAGTCTCAGAGTCAATGGTTGGAGACGTTAAGTGAGATAGTGGCTAACCGAGCTCAGTGGCGTGAATGTTGTTGTTTTTGGTCGTGCTACCTGCGAAGTGAGTGCACTTAATAAAGCATGGTAGGGAAAGCCTTAAGGAAGGTGTCTTGATGATGACGTCTCACTTTGACCTACAGCCCGATTGTTTGTATGCGAGGTGTAGGCACCTTAGTATCGCATTTTCTAATATGGACGGATCTACTTCTTCTTATAGTTAGGCCTCTTTCCGTTTCATTCCTTTCCTCCCTTCTTTTACTATGCAGAGTTTGCTTTTTGCTTCTTCTTGATTGTGTAGCAGTTAAGCGTATGTGTGAACCGCTAATGTATTGCTGTTTATAGTGAAGATAATGATGATTGCAATTTTTGAAATAGATTCACGCAGGACATCCACCAACTAACAAATTCATGTTTAAATTTATATATCGGTTGACAATGAATAAACCCTCAGCTTTTTCTCCGCGACTGCCAGACATTAAATTCTTTCCAGACCTCTTTGCTGTAATCGTGTTATTTGGGAAATACTATTTGGCAGTCCAAAATGCTGTCGAACAGGCGCCCTTCCCCATCAGTGCAGATCTTACGCAACTAGTTTTCTCCGCTGAGTTTTCTGCGCTAAGTTTGGAAACGTTTCATACATGACTAGTTCATACAGTACAGTTGGTTCTGTTATCTTCCATTTTGGAATTTTCAAAGAAGCAGCTTATAATCTGGCACAGGCCCTTAGCCAATCAGCCTTACTATCATTTCACACAAGGTAACGGTGCGCTTATTGATAGGCACACTTCTCAGACACTTTTTCCATCCAGCATGGTTTTTTTCCTTAGCGGCCAAGCACAACAAATACACTTATCTTCATGGATCATCTGACGGAGGCCAAGGACAATGGCCCGGTCTCAGGCTGTATAGTCTGTGATTTTGCCAACGTTTCTGACAACGTCACACATGGCTCCTTCAGACACAAAATGGTAACCTATGGTATCCAAAGAGAGGTTTTTCGCTGGATTACCTCATTTTGTTGAATAATAGCACTTCCACGTTCGAAACTGAGTTGAGCCTGTCGTATCTATCCCCAGTTTATGTGTCTCTCTCTCGAAGATCAGTGCTAGGTTCTCTCTTGTTTCTTATTCACATCAACGACCTTCCAGACAACATTTTAAGCAACCTTTTTCTATACGCCGATGATCTCACAATCTGGGACGCTGCTGATTTCAATGCATTACAGGTTGATATTAGCGCGATTAGGCGTTAATCGGGCGATTGCAATCTCTTTCTAAATGAGAATAAGTGGGCGCATATGTCGCTGAGTGAGAAACCTGCAAGTGCTTTTGTCAGTTATAGCGTGCTATGCATAGTAGATGTCACGAAAATCAATCTGAAGAATGATCCGAACATCTGGATGTCGTCTAATCTTTCCTTTAAGCATCAATTTGGGATGACCGCAAAGAAAGTGGTTCGCCACATTTAGAATGATAATAAGGATTTTTCACCTCATAGAAAATGAAGAGCTTTAAACACTACATGGTGTTTATATGAGAACTCTACTTGAATATGCTAACCAGATCATGTTTACCTGTTTGAAGAAAGACACTCCTCGTTGAAGGTGTTCAGCGTGCGTCTACCAAACTAGTCACGGGTTTAGAAAATGTTGCGCACGAGTCCCGAGTGGAAATTCTTGATCTGTATTCATCTGAATTTTGACAGCTGCGAGGTGACTCAATTCTCACATAATTCTTCCACAGGATGTGTCTGGTAGAACATTTCTTTATCATGGCGAATAATGACGGCCGTTGGGGACATGTTAATAAGTTTCACAAACTTCGTCCCCAAAAATTTCTTAGGCAGCAGTTCCTTTCTTACAAAGTTATCAACCACTGGAAAACCCTTCCTTCTAAGGTCGCTAGCTGCGTTTCTATAGACCGTTTCGAATTATTCCTAAATATTCATTTACTTGAAAGAGATTAGGGATCTTATTATGTTTCTCGTATTTACTGTAATCCCCAAAAACGGTGTTTCAATCCGTTTCCAGTGACGGTTTTCTAAATTTACAAACCACCGCTTTACACCAAACGGGACAAACCGACTTGATCGGAGTAGCTTGGGCCTTGTCTCTCGACCCCGTGTGTTGAGCACTTGACAACTGTAATGATGTATTGGTTCCACGACCACGAAGTGCTTTTTCAAGTGTCTTGCATACACTTCGCATTGTTAAGAAGTCTCCTAGGGAATGTTCCAAGGTGGGTAGCGTGTGAAGTATTACCCTTTTCGGGCACTACGTACTGTTCCTGAATAAGTATATTTAAAATTCAACAACACTGTTTTGAACAAAATTTACGGTCCATAATTACTTTGTTTTGCCTGCAATCCTTAAAGCACTTGGCCGGAGAACCTTTTTACCGCAGCTTGGCAGTACGCTGTGTGGGGTAGATATATCTTTACCACACGTCGAAGAATTGAACCCACGACCACTGAGCAAGTGTTATGGTTGTAATCTGAACACAACTAGTGTCTACTAAAGCTACGGTGATAGATATGTGAACAAGACTTTTACTTACTATTCAAACAATTGCCTACAGATTAGGTGTTAGATTCCTAGTGTTTGTGGTGCTAATACTGTCCAGCTGGGTGGAAACAGCCATTCAGCATCTGAGCGGGGTTCACCGGCAAAAAGCGACGCAAACCCCTGGTTAGACTATTATAGTGTCCTGATTAATGGTTGCTCATTAGAAAGTCCACCACGGACTACTAACAGCTTTACTCAAATGGGAGATAAATAAGTAACAGATAAGGATGGTAACCGTTAGCTTATTCACCACAACAATTGACTGGAGTGAAATTTTACCCCCGACTGTGCTGGATACGCTGATCGTTACCTTCAGATGAGACCTCCACACAGAAGTACACTGCTTACTGCCTTTCGATTTAGACGGTTCAGATAAAGTCTCTAGATGGGGTCTGTCAAGCCAAACTCTTTCGCGCCATAACCAGTAGAATTAGTCGTCGTCGTGGCAGCTCAGTTCCTATTCTTTGTTGAATATATCAGTTTCAGAAGCCTAAGTAACTGACACACACTGACGGTTTAACTACCCATAAGTTACTATAAACTGATCGGTAAATATTTTGGATTGACACTCTTCTGGGTCTTGAATTTGTCGTATACTGTATCTGTGAAGAAACTATTCAATAGTTCAACTTTATGGGTCATTTTAAGTCCGTTCCTGCTAAAGCTGTATGTAAGCGGTCTTTTCTTATTGTCGTCAGTGCGGATCAGCTGCATTGCTTAGTTTACCTAAAGCGGGGACTGTATTGTGAACTGAAGCTAACAAAATTTTGCTCCTCTGAGACCGTACGAACAATCATTTTACCTTGTCATACTTGAGTTTTCGGAAAATGATGCGTGTCACAGATAATAAGGACAATGCTTTTTGTGATATCAACAGTAGTTCTGATGTCTATAAACGCTCAACCTTTGGTGCTGACATTGATCTTACAAAACAAGATGGACGTTGGGCCTACAAAATGTTTGCTAGTGGTTTGGATGCAAGCCTCGGTCGTTTCACATCGGGAACGAGACAGTTTGATGATATTTTTGGTGTTGTTGTCCAACGCACCCACTGTACAGACTGTCTACTCCGATTAAGTGCACCTTGCACACCTTGCACATTCCATTTTTAAGGACGTAAAATGTTAACGTGTCGTGTTGGTAACTTAACCGTGACAATCGGGCTGCCAAAACCAAAGAACCAGCGCGGTTCAAGTGCATACTACCAACGAGTCTGCTAGTCATGCGCATCAGCTGCGACGTCATCTGAATCAACTGCGACGTCATCCTGAAGCTACATTGCAAATACGAAAGAACTTGAATTTGGCCTGCCCGACGACCCTGGTAGCATGACCGTCTTTCGCGTGCATTTTGAAAGTATTCACTGAATTTTTGAAAGACGCCCAAAATACGGTCAAATGAAAAAAATTTCGTAGACCTTGTTTCGTTACAAATGCTTTTCTGCTTAACTTTTAATGATCGCAGTTAACAAATACGTCTTATCTGTGAGCTAAATCTTCAAGAAATTCCAACAACTTCGTGCAGCATGTAGTGAACAAGTGGGTGTGTGATAGACACTCGTCCACTAACAATTTAAAACTTCTTTCATGAGAAGCAGTCAAAATATAGTCTCAGCAAGCATCAAACTAAAAAAACACATTGGAGGTAGGAAACAAACCGTATATTTCCGGCGATTTTTGGATATGTGACAAGTAGTTAGCCCATTCTGGGACCAACGACAACAGCGGAGAGAAGGAAGGAAAAAGACATCGAATAAGCCCCCCAGCTCCTTTGATGGCACTCAAAAGTGCACTCAGCGAAAAGTTCCTAGATCTTTCGAATGCGTTAAACAACGCCTGAAAAGGTCCATGTCAAACGATCCTAAGTGGTGGAGTAGCAGATGAGTCGTTAAGGAAGGAGCGAGTATTCACTGCTTGCACTTAGTTGCACGACTGAATAAAGTTGCACTGAGTTCATATCAAGCCCCATAACAGTTGTACACAGAATCATGCGTACAGACCAGGCAAACTGGAAAACACAGATGTAGCCGGGATGTTTGGGGAAGCCAAACAATTTTAGTGCGTACCTGCACTAAATCAACACTTTCTCAGGTATACGCAACAATACCAAACGCGAAATGAAAATACCGATAATTATGGGGACCGAAAATAAACTAAGCGATAAGTACAATTGGTCTCGATCAACGCTAAGCAACACCGATACGCGAAGTAGCGGGGAGGCTAAGGATCTAACCGTCGGGCGTACGAGCAAGCCGGAAGAATGTGTATGGCGCGATTGGCGAGCATAGGCCGACAAGCATGCAAACAAACGAACGCGATCGTGTGCATCAAGCAGACAGCGGGCAAAGATCCTTAAGATCCTATATACAATGTGATTTAGGATTTTGTGAAGGATTTTACACATCGTACAGCAGACACACCGAGGTTATCTCCAGGTCACTAGACGATCGCTGGTCACTACGAGCGGTTCCACTATATGGATAATATTTAAAAACCAGTTTTATCCGACAAATATATGACAGAAAATCATTAAATATATACAACCTCTAACTTCTTTACTAAAAGTTAGCTAATCGTTCTTGACTTACACTGCGATACCGATTGTCTAGAGTTGAAAGACAAACTTATGAAGAACCGCTAGACAGACCATGAGTGCTGCGTGGACCATGAACCAAATGATGTCCAAGAAGCATCTTCATCAGGGTATAATCTAATGCTGTGTTTTTGCCTTGTAGTTGCATCGATCTCCCTTAGGGATACGACTAACTTACATTTTAAGGCAACTGTTGACGCGATTACTGTGCTTACCGGCCGCGTGATAAAGGGGCTGAACGCATGGAAGAACAGTATTGCTGGCACGAATAAACTAACTCAGATACGGATAGTTGGGCAGTGTGCATATGTACTCTCCATCGAAAATTGATGTGACCTCAAAACATATAGTAGTGAAGCAGGGTATGCTCCCAGATATAGCCCTCTCACTTCAACTCTGTTTGAACAAGTTGTCATCAAGTGTGCACCAAATTGTGCATTTAATAAACATGGAAGTAAGCAATGGAACAAATATACACTTATTATCTATAGCTTGATCGCACCCAAGATACCCATGCGTTTCATATTCCGACACCTAGTAAATACCAAAAGAGTCTATCACCTGATTGCAGATATTTTCATATTTCCGCTAAGTAGCAGAAGATGAATTGTTGGCATTCTTATCGGTAACAAACAACAGTTTTTTTGGCACGACTGGTTTTCACTGACGTACAGTCCAGTCTTTTCAAAACTGTTCTGTCAGTAGAGTAGCTCCTCTGAAGCATATCAACCCCTGTAATTCATAGTGTACTCGTTCTGAAAATAGAGTGCACATCTGTGAACAACTATCTTGAGCGTTTTGATTAAGGTGGATTTCAACAAGACACGTCTAGGTTTGTGAAAAGTCGTACTTCTCGAGAAAGAAAAAAGATGCTATATTCTAAGACCATAAAAAATAATACCGGAACATTTTAATGTTGAAAAGAATGTAGAACCACTAACTGTATGATTACGTAAGCACAGACATGAAGAACTCGTGACACCTGATCCCTTTTCAAAATCCTCCAGAGTGAAATCAAAGGGGGTGAATCGCTGTATGTTAACGGGCATACTGTTTCACGCAGTATAGGAAAATCCGATCGTGTAACGCAAACACAGGGGACCTATACACACAAAGAGACAGATGGAATTCGGAAACGCAACAACAATAGGGTGAGGTGCACGCTACCGCAGTCAATTCTACATAGAAAAACCGTTGGGTCCTTGGGCGCCCGGATTGGTGAACTCATCTCAAAGCAGCATGTTCAGTGAGAGCCCATCGGTCGGGTATTCGGCGACTCTAAAGGGCGCACCGTGCAGTTCGCCGATAAGTTATTGGTTATGCATATTTCCACACCTCTGTGCGTTCACAAATAGTTTGTGTTTGCTTTGAGATTGACCTAGCAAGCTAGTAGTTAGCTAATCGAACACGTTACTAATGGCATTGATAATTCAAACCAGATGTCTAATTGTAAAATCGCTCCTGGCGATTGAGGGTAATCCGTGGGTAACGCGTATTCAACAACTCCAATAACGCTTATTCAAACGGTCGGATTAACGAGACCATCTTCCAGGTTATATATGACGGACAATTAGAGAAAGACAGGGCATGAACGTTGTAGTGACCAGCGATCGTGTGGCTTCTCTAAGCATCCCGACTGCATCCGTGTTTTTCAGCTTGCCTGATCTGTACGCATGATTCTGTGTACGCCTGCAATAGGAGGCTTTATATGAACTCAGGGCCACTATTCAGTCGTGTGAACAATTGCACACAGCAAATGCTTGCTCTTTCTCTAACGAATCATTTATTATTTCACTCTTCAAGGTCGTTTAACTCGAACCTCTTCGAGCGCTGTTTAACGCACTCGAAGGTTCCACGCACTTTTCGCTTGGCGCGCTTTTGAGTGCCGCCTAGTTGGCTGCAGCCCACATTGCGCTTCTTTTCCTTTCCTCTTGGTTCCTAACTATTTATCATATTTCCAAAAACTGCTGGAAATGTACGGTTTGTTTCCAAACCCGGCTGCCTTCCTTAGTTCGATGCCTGTTTGGACTACGTTACGATTGCTCTTCAGGAAAGGCATATTAAATTGTTAGTGGATGAGGGTCTAGCGCATACCCACTTGTCCACTACAACACGTATACAGTCGCATCACGTATTATGTCAACAATGCCACGGCAACCCGATAGGTTGCTTCGACCACTTTTGTGCACATAGCGCAGGCTGGTGAACTCTGATCAACATGGCTTCGCTTTAGCTAGTAGCTTAGGGTTCTGAAAGCGTAAAAGTATATTAAGAATTATTTAAGTGGGTCAACTTGGTGACCTGTTGTCATGACGTGTCTGACAATGGATGATGCGGGGCTTCGAGTAATGGATTCAACGGTTTCAGATTGTTGTGTAATGAGTTGTTTTAACCAGTTCGAGAAGTGTTCTGCCTACGTCAACGTCACCGTAACTGCAAGTGAACTGATAGACAACGCGAGAGACAGAATGGTCAGACAGAGTGCGTTCGCGATTGTGTAAAACGGGTCCTTTAGTGGTTTAAACTAAGCGTGATTGGGCAGCCGCATGCGTACGCGATAAGGCACACTGCAGTTTGTGCCTGATGTCGTTTGCCAGATGATCGCCTTTAAATAAGAATATATTACAGATTTGGCTACTGAGAGTTGTGTGGCATGCGGTTCGTAACTTCCATTCAGTCAAGCTGTTCTTGCTTACCGTCCGTCAAACCGACCAATAAGCGAATCTAAGTAAATCACAAATAGTTCCGACACATCACTCAGAACTTCAAGACTGTGTTCAACTGTGATAGGCAAGGAATTGCGTTTCATCCTCCCAAATAACAACAGGAAAATCTCATTTAATTACTGGAGCCACTTGACATCAATAAAGCAACCAGCGAACGAACACTTGCAAACTTGTTTGATCAGTTGGAGCAGCTGTATAACCCAACAAATTCCGAGTCCACAGTATAAGTGATACATTGAGTATTTATACTCGCGTTAGAAATGCTAGAAGATGACATCACCAATGACAGTGAGAACATTTTGAGATATGATATTTCTCAAGGCGCTATATTTTAAAATCTAGCGGCCATAAGATATACATATAATGGAGTCCGAGAAGTTTAATGGTGAGTATCTTTTAAAAGTGGTGCCATCTAAGAATGCCATAGTAAACAGAATTGAGTGTAAGCCAACCTGTCCTTTACTCCCTTTCAGCTATGGAAGGCTTAATCAAAGTTTCTATCTAACTCGAGATGAAATTCTGCTCAGTGGTATGATATTTGTTATTGGGGTTACAAAAAATATTGTTTTTGTTTATCTTCAGAAAACATGTTTCATGTGAAACTCCTTGAACTGCAAATGTTTCTTTCATAGATTGCATTTCTCAACTTCAGATCACCTGTTATATTTGGACGACTTAGTTAGTCAAGATACTAATTTTATTGTAAACGTGCCACTTCAGATTGTTGATCAACTTATGCGTCGGATACTGTCACTTCATGGGTCTTGACTAGTGCTGATCACTCTACTGTCGATCAGCTTGTGCTTGAGGAGGTCTTAAGTTTGTGACTGTCAGCCTAGTTAATAAACTGTGAATTCCACTATGCTGTCTGAATGTTTACCTCTCTTCGTATTGCTCCATACGGTATCCTCCAACTGTGTCAATCTTGTACTTACAAGTCTGTTCATGGAACACATCGAAATGCTTTCCTGTATCACATTACGAGGTAGCACTCCTGTTCAGTTGAGATATTTAACCAAACGCCCATATGTGAATTCATAACTATAAGGTGATCAAACATTAACAAGCACTAGCGCCTTAACGGATGGGATCGGTATCAGACTAGCCGATAGGGCTAGATTTGATCCGGTTATCTTGAAAATGCGTGCAATTATTCTTGTCAGGCTTGCCTCTTATAAGTTGCTCGTTCACGTTATTCAAAAACTGTATGGTTTAGTTGTTATCCTGATTGTAAGCGATTAAACGTGTAGGTGCAATCTATACCACGACGTTTTCCTTAGAATGTTGAATGATGGTTGGACAAATCGGATCCCGAGGATAAAAGCAAGTCGAATCAATTACCACGGTACCATCAACAACACAATCAATGGAATAAGTGCTACAACGAGCATCAATTGTTGACGTTCACAAGAAGTAGAACAACAAATGGGTTCCGGGTGCCGAGGATTGAAGGAAACAAAAGAACACTTAAGGCTAAAAAGGTAAGACGAAGTCTCCAAGTCAAAATCTCTGGACGATGCATGCATGTGGATTATGTGCATACGACGCAACCCAAAGAGTACTATATCGAGGAAGGAGGGTTGGTGAAGACAGGCCAGCAGGCGTTTGCATGTTGATGCCTTGGGCTCTCAGGCTGGTGTGCAAGCAAAGTACACGTCTTCAGTAATGTAAAGTCCACTAAGGCATGCGTAGTAAACATGATTTGAATTGGGAAGATCAACAACGGATTCGTAATAACCCTGAAAGATGACCAAGAGAAATGTGAAATGAATCAATTAATCGAGACAAAGGTGCATGCAGACTGGAAAGGTTGATGGAACTTTTCCATCCAGGTACGGGAGTCCGTAACAGTGATACCACTTGAACATCACTCACATTTCATCGACGTTTTCATATTCACACATTTTTCAGCCAGTTCCTTACGAAAAGAAGCACTAGATTCACGTTTTGCTCCTGGTAAACTTGACTGGTGACGCATATTCTGACTAAAACCGAGATTTGGCCTACGGTTCACTCCCTCTCTGGACCAGTAAGTAGATCACTGCATCACTACTGTAATATTAGGCAAGGACAATATGTCACATCCGAACCCCTAGTCGAAAACTCCTATTGGCGTTGTTCAGGTTTATGATTGGCTCGAAAGGAAACACAATAACCGTCCTCTTGACACTAGCGAATAGCTTGAAGATCAGAATTTCATAGTCAAGTAGAGTTTACATATTTCAGCTAATTCGGTAAGCAACGTTTCTGTTTGTTGCCGAATACGCAAGTAGTTTGACTAATGCAGGTGAAAACCACCCACATTTGACCACAAATTTTATATTCGGATAAACTGTCCTGGCCGACTGCTTTCGTGAAGAATTACTCCATTTATGTCTCGTTCTCATTAAACCTCACTGTTTTTGTTTATGATCACCAATATGATGACATCTTAAGGGCGCGGCAATTGTACACTGCTGACAGTGTACACTGTGCAACTCCGAAGTTGAGTACGAGCACATTTTCCGGTCATAACAATCCAATTGAGCTGGATGTAAGTCTTGACGTTAAAGTACAAGTTCACATAAGACTTACATGAGTTTTTGAAGTGTAGCAGTGGAACTCCAACTGTCAAGTTAAACTATTCTACAATTTGGCGCATTACCGACGGTTTCTAAAACCGCTGCGTTCATGAACAACTGAATAGTATAAATGTTCACCATATGTTCATCTTCGCGCTTGACCAGAGAATTAAGTATAAATACCTAGAAACTGTCGTACACGAGCTGGTTGCAAGTTGGTCCATATGTTCTTACATTGGTTCACTTACCAGCACTAAAAAGTCAAGAGCATATCAGTTCGTACGCTCATGACCAGGTGTCCACTGCGTTTAATCAATTTTGTTGGTGTGTAAATTCGTGATGTATGCTGGACAACACTTCCAGTAGTGACTGTAGGAGTTGAGGGAAGCGTTCAGTCCGAGGGCTGGTCATTGGGCTGGAACCGACTTACCGATGATCTGAAAGTTGACAAGTACCCAATGTTATTCATTTGAGTATATTCTTTCTCGGTAGTTGGTTCCTGAAACTCGCTGCTGATCACCAAGTTCGTTTAGCTTGTTGTAAGTTGTTTTTGCAATATAATTTCACTTTTTTTCGTCCATGGTTTTTAGTTCATTCAACGATCAAAATATGCAAACAGAACCATACAAAATTTATCATAGAAGTTCTCAAGTGAGACGCGTGAACGTAGCAGAAGTAAGTCTGGTAATAATGACCATCCATACAAAGTGTGTCAGTGTCAAACAGATCAGACTGAAGTTGAGCCGGCTACACAATCCATAGGACAGGTGCAAATGGACAGTACACAACTTTTAGCATTTCTCAAGAGAACGGAACCAATTATGCATGAACAGCTCTCAAAAAATGCTCGATCTAGAGCATTCAAAAATTTGCCGGTTGACAATTCAAATTTACCTTATCTCAGTCATATTGCTCTGTTTGAAGTTGATCAAAAGGAGCAGAATGAAACAGTAACATAATTTCATTGTCTTGTAATCATTCACTGTTAATTTGCTTGTAGTTCTCTGTGACTAATCTTTCGTGGAACTGTACTGGGTCCTTACTTGCAATGGCGTATCCTTTCAAATGGGTTGTAGGTATTGACGTTTCTTACTTAACTTGAGAGTAGCTTTCTAGTACATTCTGGTTTCGAGGCCGCGCTTGACTTCTATTACACTGTTTGAAATGTAAATCTGTAATTTCCGAGAAAAGTACCACAGATTGATGACTTAATTTATCGCGAATAACATCGCGTCATTTATCCCTGAATCAACCCCGAATCCATCAAAGAAAAACTTTATATTTGCAGTTTCCTCAGTTTCGTTAGAAAGGCAGGTTAGTATTCGATATTCAGGATTTGATTTGAGGTCAGTGATGTTTCTTCTGTACCTAAGTTCGTACGCCTCTGTTCTCAGTAGATACGACGTCAGTATTTTTAAAACCATTTAAGTGTTCCTGTTACTGTTGTCACGTCACAGCTTATATTGCATCTTCTGAAAGCCAAATGGTCATCCACGAAAATGAAGTATTGGTTTGCGAGTTGTGTTTATAGGGTTACCTGAAGAGTAGTTCTAACTTACGGCTGCGAAATGTGACTGCTGAAAGTCGAAGGCTTCGGACGTATGAAAGTCCCTATTCGTCACTGATCACGTTCAGAAGTGTGCATAACATGACATCGAAGGTCGAGCAATCGGCCTGCTAGGAAATGGGTGTTTTATTGTAATGTTCAAACAGATTTACCCGTCCACGCCCTTGAAATGCATGGATTTAGACAGATTGACTATACTTTAAGAATTTTAGTTCACTGTCTACCGCGCCGCGAACTTTGTTTTGTCTGTACTAAACTGGAGTAAGGTGTGCAATGGTCAGGGTATCATTCAGCAAATTTGGGCAAAGCGGTCACTAGTAAGTTAAAAAAAATTAAAATTGAAGGGTCCAGTACTCTTTACGCAGTTTATCAACACGGGTAGAAGGCGTACCTTGTGACATAGTGACATTCTAATAGGTTTCATCGGTCAATTATCTAAAACCTGCAATTACGTGGGTTCCAGGCATGGTGACAAAAATGCGAACAAACGAACTTCACATGGGTGCACAATTGGTTTGGTTAAACAGTTTCAGTGCACCAGCAACAATGCTAATTGAGTCGGCAGTTTTTATCAACAGAGAGCTGTTGTATGTGTGTAAGTCTTGATTGGTTTTGTTTCGGAGGGCGCTAACATCCAGGGGTTGCTCTTGTGCAATTAGGCCGTAAACGAAATGGTGAGTTTAGCCAAATGGCTCGTTTCTATTATGTTTGAGTGTTGGACTTCTGCTCGGATGTTGAAGTACCGATTAATCCCGCTTCATTTTCTGCAGTAACTCATTTTTTTCGTTTGCCAGTTTAGGTTCGTTTCGTCGGTGTACAGACCACTGCAACTATGGGTGATCTGGTAGGTGGCATGAGTAGCAGTCCGTCGAAGAACGATCGGAACAAAGGACTGTAATCCTACGGGAGGAATTAAGGAACCCAATCAACAAGACTTCAAGTTTCAAGGAACACTAGTGAAGTGAATAAAGTAAATCGGATCGATTAAAACCTCTCTTTTCGGTGCCAACGATAGAGTGGAGTTGAACGTTCGCTCCAGTTGTAAACCTTCGAAACGATACGCTGGTTCGTTCTCCATATGGTACTGCACTCGATAAAAGCGGATTCTCGTCCCGGCAATGATTAACAGGATAAATCTCGGTCCCAAAAATACCGCAACTGTCCCACGATTTGCTCCCAAGACAAGCCAAAAGTCGCATACAAAGGAAACCGCT